>OMNN01000110.1:0-22425 GCA_900302755.1 Chromis chromis | reverse complement strand
CGTGTATTTCTTTGTGTGGGAAATAAGGTCAATATAATCAGAAGTTACGACTTCACTTAGGTATGAGACTGATCAAATAAGTTACTTCAGAATCATTACAGGTTCAATCAAATATTGTTTTCTTCAGTAAAACTGAAGTGGTGCCCCTTCTTATTAACGAGTGCAAATAAAGCATAAGCGTCATCACGCTACAAGCTGCTCCGCCTGATGTTGACCAGTCAGTATATTTGAAGACATTTCATGACAGATGATTGTTAAATAAATCTAAAGAATCAATGAAGCAGTTAGTTGGAGAAAGACAAAAAACAATTCAGTTGAGAGTAGCAGCCAATGTGCTGTTACCTTAAGAAAGTTGAATTGGCAGTTGAATTATTAAATGCTATGTTGTGTTTGGAAAAGACAGCCCATCTCAAATGAACACAAACTCCAACATCCATGTTCTAAAAGAGGATTTCTGATCATTTAGAAAAATGTTGAACACAGGCTCCTCAGTAGAGTTTATCTTGGATTTTAAGCATTTCTAAATCCCAATTGAGCCAACCACAGAAGTACCTTAGGAAAAGTCAACCTTTACCACCCAGAGAATGTCTGATCCAATTGCACTGACACAACAAAACACATACTTGTGAAATTAATCAGTGTTACAAAATTTCAGCACCCTATATGATAACAGACTTGTCACCTCATGGGCATACATCTGTTGCTTTGTCCAGACAGTCAGCCGAGTGTTTATTTCTTTTTATTAAGGCTTATTCTGGTTAATACAATTTGCACATTAAGATTTTTACATAATCAGACCACTTTGTAGTACCATGCACAGCTAAAAAGGGTTGGTTTTCCTGTACTAATCTATCACAACAATCTCTAATCCTCCAAGGATGTTATTACTCACTGCCAAACTAATTAAGATCAAGTCCTGGGCAGTTTCCTGTGCGAAAAGGAGGGTAGGATGCGGGCAGCGGGGAGCAGTGTATTTCACCGGAGTTGAGATTTGTGTGTCCTGGCCTAGGAACAGCCATCTAGTAATGCCCACACAGTATATTTTCATCTGTTGACAATCCAAACTCTACTTAAAGGACACACACTTAGTTGTAGACATTTCTGTCAGGAGGAAAAATGAGACTGCGTCTCTGGTCCTTGTTGATGCCCATTTGGCCACCGGCCTGTTTGTATAATAAGCACTCTTCCATTTATTTGCATTACTATTATGATTTGGTCTATTCCTGTTTTATTTGGCCATTGAGTACAGAGACACACTTGCTCATGTCCTCACTGAACTTAAGGCAAACATTACTGTGTGTGAACTTACATGTAGTGAATGAAGAATTTCAATCAGGTCCACACTGACGCACCAGTGGAGCGTCATGCTGGACCGTCTGACGGAAAACTTATAAGCCATTTGTCTCCCTGCTGTGTTATGCAGTGATATATTTGATCTGTTAGAGTCGCCGACGGCACCTCCTCTGCCAGTTTCAATCCACTGCTCAACTCAGTTCATTGTTCATGTGCATCATCTGCAATTATTAATATTTAAATATTGAAAAATTTATCAAATTACCATAAGTAATGTAACAGGATTCTCTTGGAGTGACTGACCCACATAGAATTCACACTTAATTCTACAGTTTCTTCAGCTTCACTCAGCGTTTTAGTGTCTTTCAGCTCACTGCACAAACAGGCAGACAAAGTTAGCAGCATATTTTGAACACATATTTAGCAGCTATGATTCCTCTCACTTATGTACTTAAAAGTTGAGTAAACATTGTCTGTATAATCCCTACATTGCCAGAAACATGACTCCAAAGAAATGCTGAGACTACTGCAGTGTAAAAGATTAAACAGAACTTAATGTAAATACAGAAGTTTTGTTCATTTCAAGTTAATTCAACATACTATACAGTTTTTATTTTCAGATAATTATGTGAACTTATAAACATTAGGCGACTGATTTGAGGTCGTTTGACTTAAAATGATGAGCTGAATTAATCTACGGCTGAGAGTTTAACCAACTGATGAAAATTAGTTTTTAAAGAAACAAAACTAAAATGTTCACAGACTTCCCACCATGCATTATTTTAGAGTTAAACTCTTCTTTTGTAGCTTTAAGCACCCTTTCACAATGAAAACTTGCAGTGTGTCATTTAAGATGTATTAAATTCTGGTTGTTTCTTTACATAATCAAGACAACAGTCTTGAGGAAGGTTAGTATTGAGTTCAGTCTCCACCCCTTTATATTTATTTTAAAAAACAGAAACTGAAACCTGGCATGTTGCTCTAGATACAAAATGCTTTCAACACTTGCAACTGATAATTTGCATGTTAAATAGAACTAAAATCTTTACCTGAGGGTCTGCACATTTGATTCAGTGTAATATCATAAGTTTACTAAACTTGTTTACTTTTCAAAATTCCTAACATCACATTGAAATAATTATTCATCCTAGGTCCAGTTAACATATTATGTTAAGGCAGCCGGGGAACTTGGGTTTCTAAGTTTAACAAACTTGAAATGACTTACAGCGTGCTTACCGACTGGATGTGAACATGAGCGACTGTTTGCTAACTAGTTCCCCAAATCACCTTTATGAGGTAATGTTAATGGTGTGTTTGCAGACTGTTCCTGCTGCCACCAGCTGGCCCAAACTTCAGTTAACGCAGGTTAAAGGAGAGCTATTGCTAGTGAGCTACTGTGCGCCAAACACAATCACCACCTCTGCCCAAACAGAAATGTATCCACTGCCCCCAAGCACAGACCTGGCTCCCCCCCAATGGAGGCTTCAGGAACTCATTGTAATCCAATACTTCAGCAACTAAAAGAATTTCTTTCAGCCAAAACAACTGGCAAAGTGATTATCGTCTTCATATGCTTGGGACAGTAATACATTTGTGATGTGGTGTCAAAGTGTTCATCACATTTGTGAGTATTCACAAACAACATACCTGACCAAATGGTTCATTGCCATGTAGGCCTGTTTTTTTATTTTTACGTGCCTGACATGGCTGCACCGAATGGCCAGTGGCTCACAACTAAAAAGAGAGGGCAACCTCACACAGGTGACTGCCAGACTCTTGAGTTAACAGGAAAGAAATATTTCCGTGCTTAACTTGGCTGAAGTTCTCAACAGACCTGCCTCTGCTTAGTTTTTCTGTCCGCATGGCTGAACACTGGTACCGGACCAGTATGGGAAGAGCCAAAGACTTCTCAAAAGACTCCTGTGATGTGTCGGTTGTGACACCGCCATGCCCCTCAACTGTTTCCTCTCTTTGGCGGATGCCTGGCCTCTGAGCTCACAGGACCCTCACTCAAGCGAGGAGTCCCCATTTAGGGGCGTCAGCATTAAGCGGACCTAATGAATGAGAAGAAGACGATCAACAGAAACTCAACAGCACTTGTAAGTCCGAGTGCCAGATCGGGGAGCGTGCCAGCAGCTCAGTGCATTCAGCATTTTATTGCAATCGTTGGCAGGACTCAAGCTCAATTTTCAATTATGTACCAAAAAAGGAAAGGGAGTGGATTTTATCAAAGCTGACAACAAGAGCCCCCTTTGGGGACCTTTGTGTGAGGTGCCTCCGTAGACTGACATGAATGTGCTTGTAATTTCCTTACTGGTCGATTTGGGGGCTTTCTGGTGTCAAGTTATTTTAAGTAATAGCTCTCAGCTCTGTATCCATCACAGCCAAGACAAACCCGGTGCTTCAGCTGATATGTTCTTATCTGTACAATCTCGAAAATGGAAACTTTTAGGCCTCATAGTGCCTCGCTGGCTGAATGAACTGCCCCACATCTGAACTATTTGGTCAGGGGGTGCATCGTGTGGAAAAAAGCACTTGTCGTCATGTTTACTGTTCTTCCAGGAGGTAGTCTTGACGGTTCGGCTCTTGTAGCAGCTCATAGTTTTGGGTAGTAAAACACCGGGGGCCTATCGATGCTCTGAAGCCTCACAGCGTGGCTCATCCGTGCCAGCGGTAAAGGACAAATGTGCCAAAGTCTGCTGGGTTTGGCTCTTCTCTCACCCCCTGGCGTCCAACACCGATGTATCCAGCTGAGGTACAATAATTTGACACCTCTTAAGCAGCTGGACCCTTTAGCGTGACAACCACCGCTTTGTTTTATATTCCTGCGTATTTTGAACGCAATAAAAAATTACAGTCAGCAACATCTAAACTGTGTTTTTATCCACTTTGGACCTCTGCCCCTCCACACCCCCTTCAATCTCCTTTATCCCTCCCTTTCCTATGTGGGATTTAACGTACACTTTGTGGTAACCTTGCTAAGTTATCAGTTTTTTCTATGTTCTCTCACACTGAATAAAGGCTTGTTTCTCTGCGCCTGCTTGTTAAGACTTCAAGGACAGCTCCCTCCATCTGGTATTAAGTATTCCTGGTGCCAGTGTCGGGTTAACTGACACTCCTGCACTTAAACTAATGGCAGCGAGCAGTCATCTCCCATGAGGTGCTCACCTTGGAAAAAATCGCCCAGCTCCCTCATCCCCAATCATAGTGGTGCTCTCGCCACCCACTGAATGAAACCATGGGCATGAAAAGAGGGATTGTTTCACTATTCAGGCATATATGAGGGCAAATGAAAACATGTAATACGCATGTCCTGTCTTGGATTTGCTCTCCTTCTGAGTTCAATGTGACGTGGAGAGGTGGGAAGAGCAAAGCAGCGTGCAAACAGAAAAAGTCAGAGTCAGCAAATCATCATTAATAAAACATCTCCATTTAGACGGAAACATGCAATCTAGATTTGTTGAGAAAATGAACCATGAAGTCTTGTTTTTTTCCAGATACCTATAAAATTAAGATGCTTTAAAAATATGTTTAACATCAATGATGTTGACTAGAAAATAGACACACTAATTTAGGCAAAAATTGCAAATAATGTCCAGTATAATGTATGCAAACCTTGCACTGCTTACACAAGATCTTTTTTATGTAGTTTTTTTTGGGCGGTTTTCTACAGCTTGCATTAACAACTGTTTTTGGCAGTTTTTTTTTTCCTGAAAGTACAACTTTAATCTCCCTTTTTTCACCTCATGTTGTCTGTTTCAGGTGTAATTGTGACTCTACAGTATATTGGTCACCATGATAGGCTTCACACAGCTTATAGACTCAGCAGTCACTTTCCGTCTTAATGAGAGATTGAAATGATCACAAAAAAGTTTTAATTTCAATTAAAATTATCTGCACTGGCAAAAGTCTTCACATATGTTTGAGGTATTTTTCACATCCTCCTCTTTTCACCTTTTTTCTATGTGGCTGAGTAGCTGTGTGGCATAACATTGTCTCCAATTGGATTTCCCATCTTCTTATTATAGCTGTCCTTTGAAGATAACCTGTTTCCATCCAAGGTAAGTTGTAACATGAATGTCCTGTGCAGGTGAGTCCAGGGCAAAGAGAAGCACCTCTCAGACCACAGGAGTGCAGCATCACCACCCGTCCTCCTCTGAACCCCCGTCTCAATGGAAACCTAAACAGCTTTTTAAGAATGAAGAGGTTTTTCAGTTTGTTGCTAAATATAGGCCCGCCCGGTGGGAGGTGGCAGGTTCCAGAGCCATTTTCAACAAAGATGAGCCCTAGGTCCTGCCCAGGGCCCGGCGGGTGGCAACTGCCGGTGGTCCGCCTTTCTCTTATGCACTGGCTCTTAAGTAAACACTGCAATCCTGCGGTCAGCTACAGCATGGCAACGAGCGAAAGGACTCACTGTGCAGTTACACACAGCTATGGTGTGTTGTCTCCTCTGGCCCGCTCAGTCGTGGCCCCTCCCCGTCACAGAGGCCTGGGCAGGGGTCGAGGGCCAGCGACAGACCTTGATGTGTGACTCCAGGACCCTGCTGGGAACTCCTGGTGGGGGCAGTGTTGGACTTCACCCTCCTGTACCCCTTTGACCGAACATTTTCCATTTGAAAAAAAAAGTCTAAATTAAGAACATTATCATGTTTACCGATGCTAATTATATATTCTGATTTACAGGATCAGTATAATCTATCAAGGAGTTTTTTTAACATTAAGAAACATGATCCTTTTTTATTCATGACAAAAATATTGAAAATCATCTGAGCAGTTTCAGATGCAAAAAGAGAAATCACACACGTATGTTTCATGCATTCCTTTGCACAGTAAAATGTCCAAAGCTAAATACTTCCTAAATTGAAATGGAATTAAAGTATAGTTTGACTGAACCATCCAGAACACTAATTAATCATAAATTAATGGACTTTCAACAGTGAGATAGTGTAAATGGTCTATCAAGCTGAATAAACTGTGTATTTTTCACAGTCAAAAGTTTAGCATGTTGAGGGGCAACAGCCAAAAAAATATCAGGTTCAATCAGGAAATATCTGAAAAGTGAATGTTTTTATCAGAGGGGCAGGATAATATGCCATTAATCATCAGTATCATATCCAATAAAGTGCCAGATTAATCAACACAGAGGAGAACTGACAGCCCCAGTCCTTATCCAGTGAGGAAAATAAGGGGCAACAGGTAAGCCTTTATCCATTGAGCTCTGTTCTTGCGTTGCTCTGCTATACACGGAGATCATAATTTAGGGAGTCTCAGTGGCTACCTGTAAGGACCACAGGGGTGGCAAATAGCAGGGCTGCGGCTTTCTGAGCTTCTTAGTGGTGCGAGCAGAAGGATTTACGGTAACTCTCAGACAAGCGTTCACAGCTTGGACTCTTGGCATGGATTCGATATTGTCTCTGGCTGAGCATCAAACCCACTGAACCTGAGGTCCAAAAGTACCTACACAAAACCCTGGGATGTTTGAATGATAAATCGCCGACATTTAGTGGCAGAACAAAAAATATTGGCCTTGCTGGGGATATCAATTTTAATTTTAATTTACAGTGAGAGCACATACTGGGTGGCTTGATTGACCAGAGATCGGCTTCTGGTTTAATTGACATGCTCCTCTCTTACGTGCGAGGATATGAGTTTTCCTGCAAATTCAGCACAGGTGCAATAGTAGAAAGCAACCCTGCAGTGTAAGAGGTGCTGCAGTCGCCAGTGGGGGTGAGATTGAATATCAGCTCCGATTTGAAGTATATTGACCAAGTTATCTTTAAGTTAATATCCAGTCCATTTGGGACACAATTTATTTCTCCGTGTAACTGAACCTTTTTCTCAGTGCCTGCCTCTCAAGGCACTTCTGGTTTTGATAAAAGAGAAACCAGCTCCATGAGATTTCCTGAGCAGCGTTCAATGATAAAACCATATGGTTACAATAGCTCAAGAAGTTAATACATTTTACATGCAGGGCAACATAATGGATCAATTCTGTAATCTGTTCTGTTGGGGAGGATTAATGTCAAAAGTGAGGATGCTTTTGAAATCACTGGTGTCATTATCTTCTGTGTTACATTCAGGTAAAGGCATCATATACAAGGCTAATGCTGTATTTTATTAATGTGCAGCCTGCTGATGATGCCAAGAGGTGCTTTACACAGCCGCAGGACTGAATTTAAGGTCAAAGAGGACGCGCCGAGCCAAACACACCAACCGCCACCCTGGAGAAAAAAGTTATGGTGCTAATATTAGGGGGAAGACTGATTACAGTGCTACTATTAGGTTTTGGCATCGATTTTGGTCCAAAGTAGGAACGCCCTCAACACTTCTCTTTGGTGTTCATGCCCTCGGTCCTCAATGGCACACTACATGATATTATGAGGAGCCAGACCAAACATGCCAAGCCAGACCACAGGGTTACTCACAGCCCCTGCACATTCTTTTGAGGCTGAAATGTGACCTGGTCCTATTTTTCAGCAGCTTGTCAGACTCAGTGTGGTGCAGGGAGGTAAACTAGGAAGGAAAACTGTTGTCACCTTTCTATAGCTCTCACTTTTTCAGAATTACAAGATGGCAGCCTCAGGTGTCAAAATGAGACCAGATGGCCCCGGGTTGGGTGAGCGCCGGCAGTCACCACGGATATGGAAAGAAAAGATGCACTTACAGCATCAGCAGCAGACAATAAATGGAAATTAGTTTATTGGTGAAACTTTGCAGGTTGATGGACACACTCTGGTAAAGTAATAAATGTAGTAACCGCACGCATTAAGCTATAGAGTGCCAACTGTGCGACTGAAATTGAAGTGACAACATAATGATTTGGGGGGCAAATTCAGTGAAAATCTCTGTAGCGGCTCGAGGAAACTGCATGTCCAGCTGTGTGTAAGATGCTAAAAACATTACTCCACTTCCAAGAACATTTCTGTCTATTTCCTGCCTCTGTACTGTGGGAGAGAAAGTCCTTGTATGGCAGCATCATCAGAGACTTGGACGGGAAAACACTGTCAGCCATTCAATATGTCCGAGCTTGTCATCAGATGAAGCTCATTTTGAAAAATGCTTGTTATGACTGCTGCTAACCATATCCACCAACTCTACGCCCAGTGAGAGGGGACAGAGGAGAGGAAGTCTTGCAGTCAGTCAGTCTGGTCTTACGTGACCCCTGCAGACTAGTAAGTGGGTGGATGATGGACAGAGCTTTAAGTGAACCTTTGCCCACCTGCAATGCTGGTGACACAATGGATAAGAGACAAGCAAAATACATCAATTGCACATCAAAATCAAATAAATAAAGATGCAAAAAACTCTTGGGTTGGGGTGCTCAGTCATTGTATCTTGCAAAATTTTCTGTAATAAAGACTGAAACAATCTCTCCCAAAAATGAAATGTTGTAATCAAACCTCTCAAAATGTCATCTAAAGCAGACCTTCAAAATTTGGCGACTCATCCTCTGGGTGAAAAATGGAGCCAATCAAAGTTTTATAGACAGGATTAAAAAACTGTGACATCATTTTCTACATGAGCAAAACAAAGCATGACAGAAAAATACCATTATTAAAGCCACCCTTGTGTTTTTGTTGCTACAGTCCTACCGAGTCTGGTATGACCGGTAGCTTATGGTGGCTAATGTTAGCGATCTTACAATTTAAACAGAGCTGTAAACCGATCAGCCACAACATTATGACCAGTGACAGGTGAAGTGAATAACATTGATCATATTGGTACTATGTGGTGTTCTGCTGGAAAACCTTGGATTTTGGCATCCGTGTTGAGACTTAGACACCCAAATAAACATTGTCCCAGAACAAGCACACTCCCTCATGCAAATGGAAATCCCAAATGTCACTGGCCTACCCCCGCAGGAAAATGCACCCCACCACATGGCAAAAACATCAATCAATCAGGAACATCTTGAGGAACATGACAATGGCCCAAGATGTTGATTTGACCTCCAAACTTCCTAGACCCCATTCTGATCAAGCATCAACAGGATGCAGTGGAACAAGTTTGATTGACAGAGGCCCCACTGCACAAGCCAGAGTACCCAAAGGATCCACTGCCAACGTCCTGGTGCCAGACCCCATAGGACACCCTGAGAGGTCCTCTTGTCCATGCCCAATGGTTCAGAGCATTTTTGACCACATAAAGGGGACCAACACAATATTAGGCAGGTGGTCATAATGCTATGCCTGATCGGTGTATATCATGGTAGTCTTGAGTTTCCATTGACTTCTATAACTCTGATTTTTCTTTAATGAATCACTGAAACACATGTGTCTTTGTCACACAAAAAACAATCACACATGTTGGTTCTTCCATAGATTTATTATAGTTCTTCTGGAAATATGACAAAATCTGCTGGGTCAAAAATATATGTACAGAAATGCTAATATTTGCTAAAGCGTCCTTTGGCCATTTTCACCTCAACTAGGCACTTTCATTTCATTGGAAACTCAATACTGCCATGATACATATGGCATGCAAAATTTTGTTCACAACTGTATATGACAGCCACTATCAACTGTCTTTAACATGCCCCATTCATGTGAACACACAACTGCTTTGCATTTTTTGCATCACTGCAACTGTGCAACAACATTCAAGCAGCAGGAGACACATGTTTTTAGTGTTATTTGTTTGACAGTTTGTTTATCTGTAAGCAGGATTACACAAAAACTACAAATTCATAAAATCGATAAAACTTTGTGGAGAGGTGCAGCATGGCCGAGTAAATTTTGCTGCATATCCAGATCACTTTCTTTAAAATTTCAAGATTGGGAACTGGTCTTGGTGGAGGACTTGTTGGAGCCCTTCAAGTTAATTTAAAAAGTAACAGTGTGAGTAAACATGCATCTCACACTATGATGATTAAACTTTGCAAATAATCTGTGGTTCACATGCATGGGTGGAGATTTGTATGGATCACAGATAAACTATGATCCGTTTCACCACTATAAAGTACAGCTGACGTTGATGTTGATGCTTGAACATCATTAGTCTTGCAGTCATTAGTTCATATTACAAAGTGCTGGATGAAGTCAAATTATGAAGTCATGATGGTGATGAAAAGTCTTCAAAATCATTCCAATAGCATCATGGAAACTTATCAAATTTATTGGAAATGGATCCAATAACTGTCAAGTCATGTCAATCTCTTAGAAAATTATCAAAGTCATTAGGATTCTTTATGTGACGTTCATGATTGCCTATACAAAAATACACAACAATCCATCCAGTAATCCAAACAAAAGTAGTAGCCAGGCCGGCTGCCTGACATTTTCATCCCTTTATGCAGCTAATGTGGCTAAAATCCAGGAGCAGCTCTCTCCTGCTTCTAACCAATGTCTTCCTCCATTTGCTGTCAAGAAGAACAAAGTCTGTAACAATGGCCTCCTTCACCTAATAAACAGCCGCCCACAAAGCTGTATTTACACTTTTACCTTTTGAAGTCTAAATATCCACATCAGAGCCACTGGATTTTCGAGTGTTTACACTGTACTGCAGGGGGGAGAATCATTTTAGAGGGAATACTTAAACAGGAAAAACATTCTGCACTACCCATCACACTCTGCTGACACTCTATGCATAGGATGGATGCAGTGGTTTGGCCTGGGTGTAGGGTTCACCGGCTCAGCCCTTCCTGCCTTTGTTGGTCTTTGTTTAGGGTGGTGTGCCTTCATCAACCAGGGGTGCCCTTGTCCGTGACCCTTGCTCTACAGGCCTGTCCTGAAAGATCAGACCTTACGTTACACTTGAATGTCAGCTGTGTTTTGAGATATTTATTTGTAAATTGAGCAGAACATAGAGGAAGATATGTACCTGCTTTCATGAGTGTTATGAAGACTGGATGTTTTTTGAACAGAAGGTTGAGGTGGCTGCAACCCTGAGGGTCTTTAGGATTAGGGCTGAGAGGGCAGGTCTAAACCTGCTCCCTTACCTTCCATACAAGTAGAAAGAAAGGTCAGACAACTCCTGAAAAAACCACAGACTTTACAACACATGATCCACAAATACAGGTATGATTGAACAAATCATCTAATTACAATTCACTTACAATGACTTAACAAAGTAGAACACTTTTCTGATTGCCGTCATGCTGAAATATCTATGATTAAAGGGCAGAAGATCTTCCCCCTCACAGCTGCGATGACTGCATGGGTCCATGCAGAGGGCAGGAGGCTGCTTGACAGCAAGATCAAGGTCAGAGAGTTTGAGAAGGGAGAAGAGAAAGAAGGACACCGGGGCTCTTTTCAGGGATAATCTCTGCAACTAAAATGTGGAGTGACAAGCTTTCACGTGCCCAAAAGGCAAACAGCTCTCAGCATTCCAACATTGCAGACACATTGGTCTATTCAAAGCCAATGGCGACTCATCGCCTCGCTCATCCGGACTTGCAGGGGGGGATTTTGGAGAGGAATTGTCATGCAGGTTGAGAAGCCTCACCTGTCAGAGGTAGAAAAGGCCCTTTGGCCAGGAAACAAAGTGCATAACAAAATGTCACAGGACAGATGCTTCATATAGGATCTTAGCAGGAAAAATGCAGCTAACCCTTATTTAAGATTACACACAACAGCGCATGCTTGCTGAAATTATTATTTTGTGACACTAGCAAGAAAACACTGGTAGGAAACTTCTTGTTATTAACAAAAGATAATGAATGTATGCATTGCAGAAACAGACTCAAGCATCTTGCTAATCCTTATCTTTGTCTTAACTTCCTCGCTGCAGAAACCTATTAGTCTGGTTAATTTAAAATTCTATCCAGACTGCAGCTTTGTTTGGCATTATATTTGCATTATCTATATAAGGTTTGGACTGCACGGTGGCTCAGTTGTTAGCACCTCACAGCTAGAAGATACCCGGTTCGCGTTCCGGTTAGGACGCCTGGGATCTTTCTGTGTGGAGTTTGCATGTTCTCCCTGTGCACGCATGAGTTTTCACTGGGTTTTTCAGCTTCCTCCCACAGTCCAAAAAATGCTGAGGTTAACTGATTATTCTAAATTGTCCGTAGGTGTGAATGAGAGTGTGCTTGGTTGTCTGTCTCTATGTGTAGCCCTGTGATAGACTGGTCACCTGTTCAGGGTGTCCCCTGCCTTCACCCGAGTCGACTGGGATGGTCGACCCCCGCGCCCCTACAGAGGATTAAGCAGTGTATAGATAATGGATGGATATCAGGTTTGAATGAATGGGAAGACATTTTGGAAAATACAATTTTTGATTTCTTGCTGGGAGTTTAATAAAAAAGTTGACCTGTGCAGTAAAAGGCAACACAAGCAGCATTTTCTTGGTCTCCTTTGAGGTGCATTGAATCAAATCCAAGCCGTCCAGCTTATTGAAATAAAAGTCTAGTATTACTAAGTATCACTACAGCCCACAGTACCACTCATACCTGCTTGATATACAATTATCTTCAAGGAGATCAGAGATGTTGCATGCTTTGGGGGAATCTTGAGTGTGCTGTGGTTTATCTTGCAATCATGAGTGGTACTGTGGGCTATATTTAAGCATCATGTCATTTTATGATTAAAATGTCTTGAGAAAGGTCCTTGTAACTGAAACTTGCCAACAAATCAATGCAGAAGTGAAACGTTTGCACAGGAATTAACCCTGTGCTATAAATATGTAACTACAGCCAACACCCCTTGAGCTTAGCTTAGCTTAGCATAAAGACTGGTCAGTCTCTTTCAAAAGATTAAAAAAAGCCTACTAGCAATTCTAAAACTCAGTGATTAACATGTCATATCAGAAGGCTAGAATTTTCGGTCAGTTTCCATTCTTCATGGTACGCAGACTAAGGAAACATCTAACTCTTGACTAAAAAGTGAGTAAGCGTATGTCCCAGAATGTCGAGCTCTTGCATTAGGAGCTGTTGGAACTTTACAGAGAATGCAATGGGAAATCAACAAGCTGTGTATTCCCAAAATAAGTTTTTGGCTGTTGTTTCCAAGACAATCAAGCTCGAGACTACTGTATTGTTCAAAGATGTCACTTGGCAGCAGGCCTGTAAATCATATTCTGCTTAGTGAAAAGTCGACAGCCTGCTGATTTTCTTTTCAGAAAATGAGGGAGAATCCAATTGTTTTGCGCCTCCCTCCCCCCCTCCCTGTGCGGCTATCAGCGGCTCCCTGGAGAAGTGCTGGTTTCCGTAAACGTGATGTGGAGATGTTTCCTGTGGCAGGTCTGTCTGCTGCTGATTAGAGCCCATCCATCAGCTGGACCTCCTTGGAGCAGAGAGAAGGGCACTGGTCAAATCTGTCTCCCAAGTCCAGACCAGCCTCTAATCTAACAAGGCCGTGACAGATCCACGCCCTGCCCCTCCACTCTGGACGACGTGGTCCGATAAACCCGTCAGTTGGCGCTTATTTCAGGCAGGATGATTCACTGATTCAAAATTGGATGTCTGTATAAGTGAACACAATAAACAATATGGGAACCCGAGCCAAGTACAATTTGACACATCTCCAAGTGACTCTTATCTCGTACTTTGATCTGTATTATCATCATTCTAACTAGTCAGCTTTGACCGATTTACAATTTCGAGCGGCTGCCGAGAGGCTCCAAGAGGTCAGAGTGGCTTTTGTTCCTCTTTTGCAGACACGATCCTTCGTCAGCTCTGGCCTTAAGGCACTGATTGCTCTGTGCAGCAGTGCAGTGATTGTTCCTCCCCCTGTGGACCTCAATGCCACTCTTGGCTAAAGCACCCACAATAGCAGGATGACACCGGTCTAAAAACGGGCTGCCGCGCCTGCCCCCTGCTGTGTCCAGGCATTTGCCTCCACAGTCCCCATCACTTTCTTTGGGGTCCAGTTTAAAGCGTAAACAGGAGGTAGTGGAGTATCCTTCCAGGCAGAGGAAACCACACAGAGTCTGGAGACTGAACTCTCCTGTGGTCAGCTGGTCAACTGGGAGGCAGCGCTGCGAACTGTTGAGTCTGAGAAACTGTGTTACGCCTACGGTCTATTGTGTTAGACATTGTTTGTGGATAGATGTCAAAAACAGCGTGACCTTGCATGAGAACGAAGTTTTCCCCTTGTGTTGGCACACCTGAAGTGCCATTAATAAAAACAGGAGAAAACCCAGTGGGAATCAGATCAGGACATTAAGACATAAACAGGAAAGATTCCATTTAACAAGTGGACACCAGAGCAGTAAACGCCTCAGCTGGTCAGACCATCATGTGTGCTGCTCTCTCTGGACTAGAGGAACCTCTGTAACAAAAAAAACTCCCAGAGGTGATAAATTGTGCCTGCATGTGAAAACAGTGCTTTCCATATTCTTTCAACACCGTATAAATCAGCAGATACTGTTTTTTTATTAATGCAGACGTACAGTAGGTCACTCACATTAAAGCTGTTTGAAACCTCCTGTTTCAACACAAATTCCGACATAATAACCACATCAGGAGAAGGAACTTAGTAAAATTTATGCCACACTTTGACTTCACACTCAATGGCTTTTAAGGGCCCCTTCCAGGCATGCATTTGTATGGATGTAAAATTCCTCAGACGGCAGCAAGTGACGGAGCATCGTTGACCGTGCTCACCTCAACCCATCAGGCCACTGAACCTGAGGCAGACTTAGACAATGCACAGGTCAACAGGTCTACACTGCAATCACTACAGGCTACAGATTCCATCACTCAGGTTTGACCTCTGACCTTTGAGGGACTGTCTAAATGAGATCAATAAAAAAGGTGGAAACAGCACCAATACATCAGTCAAAAGACCAATTAAGTGGAACATGTACAATTTCAAAAAAGAAACATGACCAAGAATCAAAAGAAAGGCTGTTTGTTTGGTTTGAGCTAAATGCTAACATGCTGACAGTGACAATGCTGATGTTTAGGTTAATTTAGCACATTAGCGTGCAAACATTTATTAACATAGACTGCATATAAAAGACGGATGCAACTATGGTGACGTTACCCATTGGTTTGTAGACTACAGTTATGAAACCTCGATTTGAGAATTAGGCCACCGCCATCTTGCTCTTTTGAAACTAGATCTAACAACCAAAGCGGAGCTGATTGAGAACTCAAGGATATTAAACACAGTGATACTAACCTGTCAAGCACAAAGTAGCTCCAGCCTAAAACATACCCTGCTTTATTGTCTATTTTATTCTAAATGGGACCATCATTTACAAAATACAAAAAAAGTAAGCAAATTACAAAACAATGGATTCAAAAGGATTCCACCATCAATATCTGAACCAAATTTACTGATCATTCCATCTTTACTGTTTTAATAACAGCCTGCTGGTGGCAATTACCAAATTTATATTCTTGCATGGCCAAACTTCCACATCTCCACGATACTGTGTCAGTTCTGGAGCTCTGGCTGATGTCATTCTGCAGTCAGGGAGGAAAAATGCTTTGGTGTGTTTGTATTTCTTTAAACCAGTAACTTTTGTCCTGGGTGGTGCTAAGTCCAGGGTGCAGCAATGATGCCCCTACAAAATAGCAATGGGGGAATTGAATTTGTTGGGACAATTACACGTAATCATTAAAATGATTAATTCACATAAAAAAAAAGAAAATCTTTGGCAAATTTTTTTAACTTTAGACTGCTGCTTGGAGGTTGTGGTAGTTGTTTCCCATAGCATTTAATATTTTTAACTTAATAACACACAGATAGTAGAAAGAGAGGAGAAAGCTGCATGAAATGTGAAAAGGCAGACATATACCCGAAGTCTACTTCTGGTGAGCCAGACTTCAAAAGTCATAATTTGTGAACAATGAATGTTGTTACCAAATTCTATGCTAATCCATTGAATAGATGATGAGATGTTTCACACGATCAGTAAATGTTTGACCTGCTGGTGACCTGCTGCTACAGGAAAAGTCAAGAGATCACTAAATTAATCTTTTTGGCAACATAAATATCTGTTTTGAATTTTATGGCAATCCAGCTAATAATTGCAGCTGGATAGCTCAGTGAGTAACACCACAGACCTTGGCATGGGAGATCGGTGGTTCAAATCCTGGTCAGGGTGCAGGTATCCAGTGAGGACCCTTAGGCAAGGACCCTAATGCTGCCCCGCCTACCTACCTATGTACGTCGCTTTGGATAAAACCGTCTACTAAATTAAATTGTAATCTTGTAATAATTGTTGGCATATTTAAGCACAAGTCAGAGGATCACCAAAGCCTGTAGGATTCATCCTCTGGGGACTGTGAATGTCAGTACAAAAATTTGTTCAGTTGTTGAGACATTTTGGTTAACTGACATTACATTCAGATTCCAGTCTTGGGTTAATTTCCATGTGCGTGTGCAGCAGCACTAAAGCCAGCCAGACTTACATTACTCTTTGGCTCTTGATTAGAGTTTACCTTCTGGCAAGACCACAAACAGAATATGGGTCAGAAGAGTGACCCAGCACACTGGATGAACTTGGCCTCTTGGACTTGCTGTAATGAAGCAGCAGAAGACTGACAGTGGCTCTCAGAAAACATCTTGCTGCTCCGGCAGAGGAAAAGGGGACAGAGGAACTCAGGTCTTCCCAGCTGCACCGCTAAAGGGGGAAATGAGGCGCAGGCTTGGAAAGATTTATAGGCTTCATAATAAATTTCACAGGAAGGATTACAGCATTACATTGTAAGTGTGGATATAGTGGAGGAGGAGCAGGGAGCACTTGGCCCTGCCGGGGACAGTTCTGTTAATAGCCTGGCCACCGCCGCTGTTATTGTTCAGGAGACACTACACCAAGCAGACTCCTCTTTAGATCAGATACAAGTCTCAAAGGCAGACACTGAGATTTCCTCTCTGCCATCCAGCTGCTGCCTGTCATTACTGAGAGGCTCTGAAGTTACAGCCAGCTGCCCTTGCGGCTCAACCCACTATACTCTCACTACAGCCTTCCTTACAGCTTTTAATTGCGCACAAAATTCAATATTTGTTGACAAAAATAATTATTATATTTAAATTGCTCCGCAGTCTGTCTGTCTGGAGCTGCATGATAACAAATCTGACTTCACCAGAAAATACTGTGTCTTCTCACTGACTCCTCTTCTCCATACATTTCACCTTCCCATGCATAACTCTGAGGAGATTTTCCACATATCTCTCATTCCATTTCAGCGTCTATCTGACCTGCCTGGTCCGTGGACAGACACACCAAATTCCACAGCTAACAAGCACCATGGGGCAGAGAAGGAGGGAGGCCCGCTGACTTTCCAGAGGAACATCTTATCAAGCAAAATACCACCAGCATGAAATTAGCTACAAAGTTAGGTCGTTTAATCGTAAAATGCCGCTGATGCAAAGTTAATTTTTGATGATTAAACAACTCATGCACATTCCACACCACATGGAAATGTTGTACAACTTTGCAGCAGCTCTAGATGTTAACTGTAATTGCGGTTAAATTACTCAGAATCAAAAAACAAAATCTAGCATTAAAAGCTTCTAATTAAAGGCCCGGCTGTTACGGTCCAACAGCACTGTACATGCACAGAATGCCCTCTTCTTTTCTTTTGTTGCTCAGGCGTGGGTTGTCAGATCGCATGTATTCTGGCTGTGTGAGGGGAAGGCAGGCTCGGTGAAAGCTGCAGAAGCCAGTGGTGTGACCTGACGCTGGCCCCTGCCCTACACCCAATGGGAGTGAAGCTTCGTGGCAGGGTGCCATGGCTGACATGACAGCTCCTGCTGGGAGGGGAACAGACAAGGCACAGCTCACTTCTAATCCCCACCAGACTGGGTTTTTACCAGGCTGGTACCTCGTCTGCGATGCTGCACATCCTCACAGCACAGAACCTTGACGGAGGAAGAGCCCTGCTGAGCCTCGTACAGAATATATAGTGTGGTGAATGATGTATAGCCAGTGAAAAATGTCCATGGAAACACGGAGATATTTGCTCACGCTTTGCATGTGAGTTGGTAAATCGGTCATGTGTGCAGGACGTACATGCAGTGACATGCTTCAGATAGCATGCCATGTACACAAAACTTAAGATGTTGCCTTTGGGGCACAATGCCCAAAGCAAATACTGCAGATCTCTGAAGAGCTAAAGAAACAAGAGCAAGTCATTCAGGGGGCTCCCTGTAAGCAATTATCCTGGCATGCATACACACACACTCATACAAAGACTACGGTCAGTCGGTGGAGAACGGCTTGACTCCTCAGGCTCTGCTTCTTCAAACACACCCTCTTCCTGTTTTCATAAGGAGAAAACAGGAGTAGCAAAGGAGAGGAGGAGGAGAGACACAGCAGGGTGAAGGTGAGACTGAAGTATTATTACTCAGCAGGCAGGCAGAGGACAGAAACCTGCACAGTTCATTGTGTCTGGAGATAACAGGATTATTAGAGTTATTATTAATAGTCAATCTATTGTCATTTTTTTAAGCAAAAAATATCAAACGCTCTTGTTGTTCGTCTTAGTCATATAAACGTATTTTGCTAAAATGAGACATGATGTTCAAAGGGTGGGATCTGCAAAGGTTTGAGGTGATGATAAAAATGCAGAGCTAAATATATTTTGCATCAGCTGATCATGGTTAGCAGAGGTGAGCATGAGGAGCTTGCTGTCTGATATAAAAAAACAACTTCTGAAGACATAAATAGTGATAGTGGGCACAACTGAGGAAGACAAAAGAAAAACCTAACACGACTAGTGTCAAAGATATAAAATAGATGTTTTGGGAGGGGGAATTAAATGATGCAAAAATATCTCAAGGATAAGAGGAAGCAAGGGAAGGGATGAGTAAATCAATGCTATATGAGTGTGCACTGATAGGGTGACAGAGGCCATGAGCAAAACACATAACATAATGTCTGAGTCATGGTCCCAATGCACTCGAAGCCAAAGTTTGGATGTTCTAAGCTCATAGTTTTCCCACATAAAAGCGGAAAAAGAAAAAGAAACCAGTGCTGCCTTTAACCACTGGCTTTTATCCGCAGACACGAGGCGTGCAGAGAGTACGCCAACAACATCAAGTATTTTACAAAGCAGGGGAAATACCGGCACATAATTGCAGCAACATGAAAGGCTCCGTAAGTTCAAGTATACATATCAGAGCGGGTACAGTGTAAGATTTTTAATGCCCCACAGTGTAGGAAGTGAAAAAAAGAGGAACACATCAAAAGACTGTCACATCGCATCTCTGTTTTGCTAGTGTCTCGGGAAAAACTGTCCCTCTCTGACGAAGATTATTAGCTCCTCTCATAACAAAACAGTAGATTAGTCACGGTGTGAACCAGAAGAGCCACAGAGTCTCTTCCTGAACCTTGAGAAGTGTCACTACTGTTTTCCCAGTTGTGTTTTGTGGGTACTTTTCTCTTTTTTTTTTACTGTGGGGGAAATCCTGTCCACAGGAGGCTGCTGTAATGTAAAACTGTACACTGAAGCTCCAAACATGGGAGTAATCAGCAGAGTACAGTACGGTATTCAGAGGTGGGAATACTGTACAGGCTGGTCAGACTGCTCCTGTCGTCACACCAAGTGGATGCTGTGTTAGTATGACTTCCTGAGGGGCCCCTGGATTCTCTACAATCAGTCATAATCACACTTTCAGCTCAGCTCATATCTGAAAACATGCCAGAGACACAGTATCAGCTCATATGATGCAGTTCAGGTGGAGATTTTACACACAGCTCGCTGAAGGAATCCTGAGGAAGTGTAACAGAAGTACTGCACGGGATAAAAAGAGGGTTTCAGATTTTTCGTTTCATGAATGGTGCTGAATGTATGAACTTGGGAGCCGGCAGCAGCTCTGGAATAAAGGACCTGAGTGCATATTTCTTTTACTCCCCCTGCACCTTGTGACTTTTTCACCTCCGCTCAGAGGTGAGCAGGGCCTCCTGGTCTGACCATAGCAACCTCTCCCATGACATCAGAGTGATATCTGAAGCATGCAGGCCAGGGGAGGAGAGAGGTGGAGCCCCAGCTGGACCACTTCCACCTCGCCATCTGGGTCCAGGCCGTGCTACAAAGAACTAACACACGTGTGCTGCAGCCACCCATGGATCCATCCAACCAACACGGGATTATTCATACTTGAACGAGCTACTGTATTTTACACATTGTGGCCCATGTATGACTGTAGAACTAGAGGTAGCTGATGTGATTTTGCTAAACGGGGTCAGAGTTCATGTTGATGTAACTCTAAGTGGGATTTACAATAGTTAAAGGATACTTAACTGTGGCCAATTTAGTAAATCCTTTCAAGTATCAGATGACACAGGGCTAAATAGAATTGCTTTTTTCTCTCTGGAGTGAATGTTTTGCAAGTGAACGCAGCTTATACATGTCTGAAAACAGATGAGCTAGAAGAAGAAGCTTGTCTATTGGTTGTTCTCTAATTTATAGCTGATGAGCATGAGGCTGTTATAAGATGCAGGAGTTTGGAGGGGCTTTCCACAGTACCACTACCTCACTGTGCATAATTAAAAGCCTGCTTTTGTTGACCTCTGTCTCAAAATAATGGCAAATGATTACTTCAGGGTACCGTTCAGTATTAACAGCTTGCTTTCAGTATTGGCTCTGAACCGTCAGTTCCATTTCAACTGGGTAATAACGGCCATTTGTGCGTCATCTTGTCTCAAAGGACCTTTTGCCATCAGACATCAGTCCTCCAGCATAGCTTCTCCTGGGTGGCAAATTCCCTGTAAGATATAATTATTCACAGCAGGCCACGGTTAGTTTCATGCCTGTAAGATGCATGTCACCTGTTGTTCACGCAGCCAAACATCCATACCAGGCCCGGCTGCTCCCCCAACTCTTCCTGTGCCTACGTCTTTGATCAATAATTCTGTGGCTACCCGTCAGCCATCAATATGTGCAGAAGAGAGGGGCCCCATTGTCATCTAATTACAGGCCTACTGCTCTATGACTGAGCCAGTGCCTGGGCGAGTGTGATTAAAAGTCAGCTGGAGCATGCTAGCGGTTCTTTCAACTGGAACCAACAGCTTGGAAACACAGCGCAGCCAAACAAAGCTCTGTTCAGCACGCTCCGGCTGGGCCTGAGGTTTTAAGCGTTATTGGTGGTGACGTTCCTCTCGGATGGGGGTTCACAGAAGTTGGAAGTAACGTGATCAAGCACCTAATTTGTGATGAAATTGAGAGCACCTGTGACATCTGGAAGGGCTGAAGCTGATCGTATACGAGTTCATCTTTAGAGCCAGAGCAGCCAAACTGTTGGACAATAGCTTCATGAGAGGGACAGCGGCCGGTGAGGACACACGTGAGGAGCCAAGACCATTGTTTGTCTTGAATCAAGAAAAGGACAGCAAACACAATAGGATCTTGAGAGCTTGGATTAATATGCTTGCATGTCCATCTGGTTTTATACCTCCGTGCCGGCGATAACTGTGGCCAGAGGCATTATATTTTCAAATTGTTTGTCCATCCTGTTCTCATGAACTCAGGAGCGGCTGGACGGAATTTCTTCACATTTGGCAAAAACATTCACTTGGACTTGAGGATGAACTAATTAGAATTTGGTGGGCAAAGGTCAAAGGTGAAGGTCACAAAACACATTTGTGGCTGTAACTCAAGAATTCATGCTAATTATGACAAAAGTTTACACAAACATTCAATAGAATAAGATAACAAAAAGTTCAACTTCCCAGTGACATTATGTTGTTCTGCAAAAGCGCTTTGCCATTATTCATCGCCATAATTCAGGAACAGAAGAAGATTCCGATCATATTTTATGGTCAGATACTGAACTGGTGACACACCTTGCAACTATGGAGATTGTGTGGATCCTCTGTTCTGCCAGGTTAAATGTGTGTATCAAGCACATAAGGCTTTATGTACAGACTGACATATCCTCCGTAACGTCACCCTCAGCTTTCCTGATCAGTTTTGAAGCTCAATGTGAAGGCTCTGGCCATCGCCATCAGTGCTTGACTCTGCATAACTGCTGGCTAATCCAAAAATTAGGAAAGAGTTGGAGTGTGAATGGAGCAGAGGCAGGTCATGCCAACATCTCTGGGCCGTGGATTCTCCTGTGACAGTACCAAGTGATCATTTGAAGTACCGCACTTTGGCACTTCCATGCAGGTTTTTATGGTGAAGTCCACATTTTACAATTTGTAACTTCTTTCCATTAAAATCCATATTTGAGGCATTGTCTCCTGTCATGACTTCTTCCAACTTTACAACTTTAACTCTAACCGTATTTCTAGTTG
>OMNN01000108.1:0-32777 GCA_900302755.1 Chromis chromis | reverse complement strand
GGAGGCTAACTGGGAGGACAGGAAGTTTTTGTCTTAATAAACAAAACAAACAAAAACAGATAGCAACCTACATGTTGACCTAGTGACCACATTCTCAATGGAATCAAGATCAAATAAAAGCTCAATGCAGTGATTTAAAATTTGTATCTACATTAAGTTTTACCCACAATGTCTTATATAAGTGCTTTACACCGATCAGGCATAACATTATGACCACCTGCCTAATATTGTGTTTGTCCCCCTTATGTAGTCAAAAATGCTCTGAACCATTGGGCATGGACCAGAGGACCTCTCAGGGTGTCCTATGGGGTCTGGCACCAGGACGTTGGCAGTGGATCCTTTGGGTACTCTGGGTTGTGCAGTGGGGCCTCTGTCAATCAAACTTGTTCCACTGCATCCTGTTGATGCTTGATCAGAATGGGGTCTAGGAAGTTTGGAGGTCAAATCAACATCTTGGGCAATTGTCATGTTCCTCAAGATGTTCCTGATTCTTTGATGTTTCTGCCATGTGGTGGGGTGCATTTTCCTGCGGGGGTAGGCCATTGACATTTGGGATTACCATTTGCATGAGGGAGTGTGCTTGTTCTGGGACAATATTTATTTGGGTGTCTAAGTCTCATCAACAAGGATGCAAAAATCCAAGGTTTTCCAGCAGAACACCACATAGTACCAATATGATCAATGTTATTCACTTCACCTGTCAGTAGTCAGAATGCTGTGGCTGATCGGTGTACTTTCTTCGTACAATGCACAATACAGCTGTATGTTTTAAGTGAAATGTATCCTAACTGTAGTATGGATCGCCATAACAATTGGTACAGAAATTCATGTCTCTTCCACACGGTGAACTGCAGTAATTTTTCTGCTTGTGTGAATGATCAACTGTTAGTGTGATAACACGTTAAACTCAGGTAGTGAACATTGTATACAATTTGCCTCCAAACATTTGCATGGTAGCATTTTTATTGTGTGCTTTGCAGCATATTGGTGTGTGCATTTTCTCCAAACTCTGTGCATACAGCTTCATAGTGCTGCTAGCATGGCTGATTACGTCTGTATAAAATTCTAGCACCTAATCTGCAAGCAAACTTATTTCCTAAAATACAAATTCAAAATATTCTCTTTCCCAAATTTTAGCACCAGTTTTCAAGGATGCATCTTGTTTTTTTTGTTCAATCTTTCCATGTTATTAAGAAAAAGGATTTTTTTTCAGGAGTTTAATAACAGATAGTAAGCAACTAGTAAAGAGTAGTACTTTCGATCTTTAAAGTCTAAAATGTGATTACAAAGCATTGTTTTGGTGCACATCCAGTGCAATAAAAGCAATGTTTATTAGCAAGATAGTTATTCAGACCTACATTTTGTTATTAGCTGTTAACAAAAGAATGTCAGTGCCAGTTGACTGACAAGCAGATGCCCTCATAAAGTGAATGCCTACATGGCCAATAAATCTGTTACCACTTTATCTGTGCATGCTTTTGTTCACATGTACTCAAAGGAAACACTGCATGCCCTCAGCTCACAATAATGTGAATGCAGAGTGCACTGCCGAGGTCAGACTCCTGGGATACTTGAGGTTTGATGAAACATCATACACGGAGGAAAGACCTCATCAAAGAGCATCCATATCTGACAAGTTGTGACAATGATCCAGCAGCTGCCTATTTAGGCTCAGCTGCTTCCTGTCCCCTGGAGACCACCCCAATACGAGGCCCCTGGTTCTCTCTGCAAACCCAGAGAGCAGTTTGAGGACCCTGAGGAGGGTCTGGTGCCTTCTTAAGTTTTGCCATCTCTGGTCATAGTAGCCAAGAGGTTGCCCGGCTCTGACAGCTCCGTCAGCCATCGAGAAACAGGGTTGCCGTGAGTGCCGGCCTTTTGCTTAATGTGCTGCCATGTGAGAGCAGCTGTGAAGAGAGCCTGTTGCTGAGCAGATAAAGACAGGGGTGAGCATAAACACTAAACAGAGGTTGGGCTCACAGGCTTTGATGGCCGTGACGTACGCATAACTGGAGCAGCAGTGGTCTTATCTGGAGTGGGACACAGTGGTGCGACCTCACGCTGACCCCCCCTATCTTGTTTAAAATGGAGGCCGAGCGGGCACACTTGCCATTCTGAAACATTTGCAAGATTCCTCACAGTCCTCAAGTGTAAAGATTTACGACTGAAACAACAGCAAGCGTGTGTCCAAAAGTAGGCGGGTTGCATTCTCGGCACAAGGCAGCTTTAACACAAAGGTTTGACAACATTCCTATAAAGTCCACACATAACTAGAGGTGGTTGTTTTTTTATGAATCTTAACTAGAAGTTATTCACCCCGTTGGGGGGAGAGAGTAAGAATAGAGTCAGAATTGTGACGCCTCACCTCTTCAGCACACTTGCAGGCTGAGGAGATAATACACCCATCAATCAAAGTGGCATGAACACAGTGTGATGGTGGTGGAGGTGAGGGGGTTTGGGGGGGTCTGTGATACCAGGTGGTCTGGCTATTCCAGGAGAAACTGACCGACCACCCTTGAGTAGCAGAAAGCTCCTTTTTTTCATTCACCGTTCATGGCTTTTGGATCACCCCTCTCGTCCACAAATTTAACACCTGAATTTTTTTTCACCCCTCATTCTGTGAGAATTATTTTGAAACTTGGCACTACTCACCCTGTAACTGTGCACTGCCTTGCTGACACCTCCCTATAAATAGTGCCCACTAATCCTCAAGCCCCCTCTGGGAATTATTACACTTTACCAGGCACTGACTAAGAGATCAACTGTACCAAAACTTGATAAAAAAAACTTTAAATAAACCTATGTGAGTTTAATATGGGGAAATTTCAGTTTATGCCCACTTTTGCCACTCGTAATAAACCTTAAAGCTTGAAATGAGAGAAATCTAATATGTTGTCCATCACCTCCATGCTGCAGCGCTGCACCCTCTTGTGGGGTTGATGAATACAGCTTTTAACAGCAGCCTCACATGTGAACAACTGCAGTGGCAACCTATTGAATAATTGAGATCATGTTGTCGAAACCTACACTTATGTGTCGGCGAGAGTTTACATGCTTGGAAAGCCAACAGGCTGTTGCAGATTTAAGCTACATGAGGTGCTGCTTTGTAAATGTTTTGGTCTCATTCGTGCTTCATTATTTTACATGTTAAATATGAAAAAAAAAGCATTGAAAGCAGTGAATCAGCTGTAGCTGGAAAATAAGTTTAGTGATTCAGGAGATTTTGCCAACATTTGACTGATTGAAGGCTAAATTGCAGGAATAATAACATTGTAAGAAAAGCACTCTTTCCAATGAAAACTGCCATGTTTCATCATGCTAACAGCTTTAAATGTACAGATCTCAGTAACTGATAATTTGGATCACAATGGTGAATCTTTTTTTCCCCTATCTTTTAGATCTTTCTAACGCATGGTGATTTATCTTTATGTAGCCCAACGGGAGATAAAAGGCGGCCTTTGGAGGACAGTTTCAACTCAACAAACTGTGGTCCCAAGTTCTACAGTTATATTTCATATCAGCTTTGAGACATTTAAATCATAAGTTCTACATGATGATCAGTGCGGCATGTTCTTGCATTTGGAAGAAGAAGGGGACATAAATCGTGTCTGCAGTGAACTTCGGCAGCCAGAAGGCCGGAAACATAATGTGCCAGGCCTGCTCGCCCCGGGAATACAGTGATAGGGGGGCAGCAAATAGAGTGGCATGTACCTCCTGTAGGGACTTTGTAAAAGGAGACCCAAACTGAAAGGGACAGCTGAGCCAACTCACATGCGTTATACATCAACTGTAAGGACTTCTGGTACCACCTCCAAGTCTGTTTTCCTGTGGTTAGCGTGCACTCTCGTTCAACGACTTTCAGTGGGAATAGGTATTTCCCCTCAAATGTCAGTACTATTGAGCCTCAGGAGTAAACAAAGCAAATTAAAGCACAAAACCTTCCCAAGCTGTCAAATTAATAGCAAATGATAATCAATTTTTATGCCTGTTTCAGATTAATGAACCTGAGAACATTTAACATTTAGATTCAGAACATCTGTGTTGCTCTCAGTCATCTCACAAATAATGCCTGAATACACAATCCACATGTATTGGAGACAAAGGATGAGGAGACCACAGACTGGACCGCTTGTCTTTAATAAGACTTAAAATACTCCCACTGACCTTACAATGCACATCAAAATATATTTATAGCATATACACGCATCAGCATTTCAAATACCTCTGAGTCCATAGAATCTCAATGCAAATGAGAGAAAACTGAGCCATGCTGCTACGTGTGAAAAAAAAACAAAAACAGCCTCAACTGTTAAATAGTGAAGTAAATGTCTTTTTATAGAGATTTGACCTTAGATGACTTCTGGTTTCATAATCGTCATGGTTGCCCACCCATCATTACATCCAGTTCTGCATACAATCAATAATATGAGGTTTAAGTATGAACAGACAGTATGTTTACACTCAGTGAGAAACCTTGTGAACTCACATTTCAATTCTTTCAATTTCTCAATTCAATTTTACAAAAACTGTTACAGATAGCTTTACACAAACCAGGATGCTTAATACCTGGATTTTTATTTTGAAGATCTACTCGAGGCAGAGTAGCATAAAATGGCTCCCTTTCATACAACTTTAATCCACAGGCCCTTCCTTTGTCCAACACACAAAGTTCATTTACACTATTCACAAAGATGTACCCAGTCTTTTTATATTTCTCTTTGAGTTAAATAACTAAAGAACAAAGAAAACAAACAGTTCTTTTTCAGCGTAACATAATAATTACTCAGCTGTACTGTAATGTACAAAGGATGATACTGTTAAGTAATAAGGTGCATGGAATCGGTGCCACAAAGATCTTTACAAATGATAACACTGATGCACCTCTGTTGCATGCAGCAACACCTTTCATCCTGTCTTGTTTGTCGCGTGTGTCCTGTTGCTTTGTCATCATCTTCTGTGGCCCGCTTTATCTTCAGAGAAAAGTATGTTTGCTGTACGGAGCTTAGACGAAGGTTGTTGATTGGCACAGGTCACAGGGCTCGCCATGCGAGCGTTGGCAGGGCTAGGAAAGGTCGGTGGCCTAAGGCGATGAGCACTTCAACACTGGAATATGTCACAGGACCTCTGTGGAAGAGAGTGAAGTGTTAAAGGTGTGAAAGAGGAAGAGCCACACAAGATTAATGAATACAGGGTAACAGACAAAACAGAGTCCACTTTGGAGCCATAAAAGGGTTTGCCTCATTGGACTGAGTAATGGCATGGTCTGTAAACCTTTGACCTGTTGACAAAGCTAAATGCAAAAGGATGCTAAACATGTTGCAGGAGGCAAAAACCCATAAACCTTTACTGTCTTGTCTACATGGAGCAAATAAAAAGGCCACGAGACTCAAGGGATAAGCATGTCGTAGTCAAATGCAGCCAGCATGTCAAACACTGAATTATTTGACTGACAATGCCACATGTGAGACCAAGGACCATACTCTCAACACATATAGACATTCAAATACCTCCTGGAAGTGTCCTTTAAAATAAATAGGCCAGTGGAGTTGTAACATTAGGTCAGTCCAGCTTATTAATATGACCTATCATTACCCTCAGCCTAAATACTGCCATGGCAAAGTCATCTCACATATTCAGATTTGCAAGAGTGAAAATGTTCACTTTTTATGACAGGGTTAACTGAAAGAGAAAGGTGGTAATAAAATGAAGACCTTAAAATATTAATTAAAGTAAGAAATTAGAGGCCTAGTAAGGGGGACTGGTCTTTGTTTGCTTTGCATCATATTCATCATTGCTGGCTTGTCTTCAGCCTAACAGGTGAAGGTTAAGATCTAGCAGGAAGGGGGAGAGTAGGGTGCTGCTGACGTTGCTGCTGGGTGGGGAATGAGTGATCGGTTATACGGTGCTTAATTGCTTTGGAGTCCTGTTTCTAACCCTTGGCAGTGAGGCACTTGTGGATAGGGTCTCCTCATCGCCTCTGCCATTCTAGGAATTCCTCACTGGGTCCAGGCCCAAGTCAGTGGGGCTGCTGAATAAAAGCTGTCAACAGTATACAGATACCCTGCTTCTCTTCCACCGTCCCTACACTATTTCCTTCATATCCCATCTCCACCCCTTTGTGAGTGTAAGGAGACTCTCTCTGACACACCTTCCTCTCCTTGGGGGGTGCTCACTTTCGCTGGGGTGATGACCTGCACATTAGACGTAGTACTAGGTGCTTCATGCCAAGGACAACAGCACTAGCTGTGGTGTATTACTGTTCTTACTGATACTGCTTATTAATATCAGTTTATTATCAATATAAGTAGTGGTGTAATGGACCGTAGTTGATCCCTACAGATCCTTACCCATGGTTTGGAAAGCAATCTGCAACCGTGGACTAAGTTAAATCAGCTGGCTAATGGATACTTTAAATCATTCACATAATTTATTTAACTTATTGTAGGCTCTAACCTACATACATACCTGGTGCAAGGAGAGATAAACTATACAGTCAAAAACTGCGTTTCTTTGTCTGTATGTGATGCAACAACAAGCACTGTCAGCACTGACTCTAGGGAACTGTAACCACACTTTCTAATATTTTGCTCTCTCTCACACGCTGCAAGGTGCTGCAGAGTATGATGGAACGACAGCACCCATTACTCACACACAGGCTTTTCTTGATAGGAAATAGCAAAATTGAACCATAGTTTTAATCTTATTGCAAATTAGAAACAGAGTTGATGAGATAAAATGTGTAGGATACCATTCATGTAGCAATAATAAGGAGGAAATCTAATTTCCTTATAACCGAAAGCAGAACCGATAACATCCAAGCTTATCAGTACTGCAGTCTTTAATGTTTTAGCCATGGGACCTGTTCACTACCAAGTTTCAGCACCCATACCAATATAGTACCTTATACGGTAGTCTTTACTGGGTGAACTGTAAAACCAGCTCATTGTAAATAAGCATACAATCTCATTGCAGATGAATCATGATTCTGCAAATACTATTTTAGGGACTGATAAGGAAAGAAAGCCAGTGACTGCATTGGCTCTCTTGGCTTCACTAGTTCAGGTTAATGTTATCTTTGATTTTTATGTAATGTAAATTCTGTATGTAAATGAACATGTTTTAGTGAACTTCCGTCAATATGCATCAATAAAGTCCTATCTTACATTCTCTAAAACCTTGAACTATAGGCAAAATGAGGACCTTACTCACCTTACTTTGAATCTAATGTTCTTGTATTTCCTCTAAACTGTTGTTTTGGCTTAAATAGAAGCTACAGCTAGCAACCAATTAGCTAAGCCTAGCACAAAGACTGGGAGCAGGGGGAAACAGCCAGCTCTATCTAAAAAGGTTAAAAAAAAATCTACCTACCACACACGTCTTGTTTTGTTTAATCTGTACAGAAAATAAAACATAATAAAAATTTAATTTAAATTACCACCTTCTGTGTGCCTCCTCCTCCTCTTCCGTGTGGCACTTTTAATAGGTAGAAAAGTGATGCCATATTTTCTTGGGGCATCCTTCTGCATAGTCCCCCCCACCCACACACTAACACACCCACTGTCTAGACGTAACTATTTAGATATATATCTTTCCATCCCATTAGATATTTGTGTGAAATTTTGTGTAAATTAGCAGAAGAATTTTTGAGTTATGGTCATAAAACTGTTTTGTAAGGTTTCAGTGACCTTTATCTTTGATCCGTTACCTACCAAAATCTAATCAATCAGTTAATATATGAGTCCAAGTGAATCATTGGGCAAAATTTGAAGAAATTCTCTACAGGCAGGACTCTCCTGTTCTCTCCACCAACACACCACAATACAAAGTATGACCAGACCTTTTCAGGACAGGCCCACCAGTTCTGGAATTCACTGTCTCAACAGCCCACGTTTGTATGACTGTTATTGTTGCTTTTATACTTCCTTTCCTCTACTCTTTTTATATTCCCATGGTTAATTTCAGTCTGCTTTAAGTGGAAAGTCTTTACCATCACATTTGTTCACTTTACAAGGTTTGTATTGTGGCCTTTCTTTTGTGTTGTAAAGCAGTTTGACACTCTGTACCTGCAACATGCTGAGGCTTCATTGGGCCTGCCTTCTTCATGAATGACTCCTCACTTTCAAAAGAGAGGATCGGCTCAGTGGCCATGCTGGTCTCAGACTTATCCCGGGCTCCATTAGTGGTGTTTCCGTGATTTGTGAGATGGATGATGTCTTCAAAGTGGGCAGTATCTCCTTTAGTGCACAGACCATTTTCATGTCTCATAGGCTGGACCCCATTAACCACTTGGACTGAGTGGCTGTGGGAGAGGGAGACACAAAGCAGAATGTGGTTATAGTTATGATGGATCAGAATGAGTCATACAACAGATGAGTCATTCCGCCACTGTCCAATTACAGGAGTCATTTTAAACCTACCCCAAGAAGCGTGTTCAAATACAAAGAGTAAACATTTTAAGAAACCAAATCTTTCTCCCAGTGTTACAACTGTTTACTCTGGGTCTGAATTTTGGGGTTTCTTGTGTTTTCCGTTGAGGTTTACAACAATGCAAGCTTTCTGCAGACTTGATTGGTAGTCAACTCCCAGCTTGGGTTTCTGGCACAAAAGTTTTATACTCTTCACGGTGGTCTTGCATCAGTGTGAGGACAAAGGAAAAGGAGTCTTAGTATTACCTTTCCATGACATCGGTCTGTCCATTTTCTGTCTTGTTGTTGGGCAGGTTGACTTCTGACTTTGGCTGATAGTCAGCAGATGCTGGAGGAAGCAAAGTAAAACAGTCATTGCCTGCAATAACCGTGTAAACGAGTGTGACCACATATATTCAACATCCCACCGTACCTTGCATGGTCAACCACAGGGTGACAAATACCATTCATAATCATTCTTTAGCTGTGTCAGGGTAATTTTAATAGGTAGAAAAGTGATGCCATATTTTCTTGGGGCATCCTTCTGCATAGTCCCCCCCACCCTCACACTAACACACCCACACACTAACACACCCACGCAGAGCTTAACTAAGGACATGGCTGTGGTTGAGACAGATTTCCACACCCCTGACTAAAGTGGAGGCATGCCTACCAGGCCTCTGACCACATCAGTGGCTGACTAATGTCTTCCTGCATTGGGAACTATGAAACAAACAGAATTTCTTCAAGACTACATCGATTAGCTTCATCTTACTCATCTGTCACATGTGACATTGAAGCTAAATGCTCGCTGATGTTTCTTAAAAAACAAATATATTAAGTATTGAGAGAATTATTGAATAGTAGCAAGTAGGTATGCCTGAGAGCTGTGCAACATTACATATCCTTGTTTTATTATGTGTTTTAAAAATAAATGTTAACTGCTGCAGGCTGTAGCCATAAGCCTGCGCTTCCTCTCCAATCCTCAGTCCCAAGGACTGGACAACAAGTAAGCACACATGGGTCCTATTCAACAGAGTAGAGGAACACCAGCTGGTCAGGATATGAGGCTGTGATATAATCTAATAACCCTTTTATACAAAGTGCTTCACTGTGAATCAGACTCCCATCGGAACTGAGAACGAACACACATCAAATGTGCCTTTGTTTAGTGAAACATATGTAAGAGATAACAAAAAGTAGAAGCACATTCACGTGCCATGAGATATCAGGGAAAATTTGTGTATTTACAATATAATATATCTGCAATAAATGAGTCAGGCACAGTCTAAAACTTAATAGGTAGTGTCTGTGAAGTGTCTGTCTAGTGTATGTTCACTGAAGCAGTAAGAGTCTTCGAGTTTCCAAAAACCAGCACAAAGCATCCACTTTGTTTTACAACCCTTCCCAGATAACACATTAATGGTGATGCCAATTATCCGAAATGATTTGTGCAGATTAAAGGCTAGTAATGTGTAATCATTTTTCCTCCATCCCCTAAAGAGGTTTTGTAGAAGGCAGACTAGTCCAGTCTGATGTTCTGCTTACCTTTGCTGCTCTCTGCCTGTTTGTCATTGACATGTGCAAGTGGGGAGGACTTTGTCTCTTTCTGTGAAAGTAGGAGATAATTTTAGTCACTTCCACTGGAAAGTTGAGCTCTGGTTTCTTGTCTGGGTAAAAACTGAAGAACACATGTACCTTGTCACCTCCATCTGTCTTGCGTGTTCTCTTCATGATCTCCTCCAGACGCTGCAAAAGTAAAAAAAAAAAAGGAACAAAACTGTGAAAATTGTCACATAGAACAAAATGCCAATAACACAATCTATACTAAAACAGTAATAGAAACACAGCACGCAACTTTTTAAAAACAAATTCTATCTGTTCATTTTTAACATAGGGTATTAAGTATTTGTTCCAACACAAGGCATCTCTACAACAAAATGGATGTCATGAAACAACCAAGGACGCACTATATTAAAATAATAATGGACAGATTGAGAGACCAGAAATCACAAATCAGTATTATGTCAAAATTGTGACACACAGAGTGAATGAGGTTGTCAATGCAGGCTCATCCCACTGTTCCTAAAGGGCTTGGCAAAGCAGGCGCACATTTTGAGGTACAGGGTCACTTGGTCAGATACATTCATCCAAAGCATCATGTGGCAGATTGTCTGTCGTACCATGTCTGTAACAATTTCTTAGATGACAAAAGGTGGAGTTGTGAAGTGTCTGGCTATGGCCCTAACTGATATGCCAGCATCTAGCTTGATAATAACATTTTTTCATGTTTCTCTTGTCATCTTTAAGGTGGCCTTTTATGTTCACTGGTCAAAGGACTGTCTGTCTGCTGGTCATGCTGTCTGATCACTGTCCTTTAAGCCCACACCTGACTGGAGTGTGGATTAACTAAATGGTCAAGGATTTGTCAACACTTGAAAAGCTTTTAATATATTTTGTGCTATGATGGTGGACACTAAAACATTAAACGATCAGGGCATCTATGCCTCTAAAATTAAGAAATAACTGTTTTATAGTGCCAGTCAAAAGTGGAAGGTATTATTCCACATCCACAAAAAAGTAGCTTTGTTTACCTTAAATCAAAAAATCAGGTCAGGTTTAGTCAGCTGGAGTGGGCCCACACACCTTGCTAGAAACTGAGGTTTCACTTCAGCTGTTCATTATTTCTCTTCACTAATGAAAAAGTATCTCTTATTTTAAAAAATACTATTAGACTTGAAGTAACAGTGGCTCTTATGTGTCCATTTGGAGGGCTATGTCAATAAGTGTATATGTGTTCAGCTGGAACAACAGTGTATGGTGGTTGAACAGTGGACAGCAGGATAGAGGAAAAGAGGGTAGTGCTGTACTGTTCTAAAATACATTTCACTCTGTGTGGATAATTTGTATGCACAGAAGTTTCATAAAAGATGCGACCTTCATATGAGGACACGGCGAGCCTGGGACAGCTAGACCCCAGCAGCTGCCACTCATAAAAGTGAGGCATTTTTAAGATCTAAGATTATTCATGGATGAGTCACACACTCCTTGCATTTGCAACTAGTTAAGCTACAAAATGTCTGCTTCAGGACTAAAGATTTTTGTTTGCCTAATTAGTTGCCTTTAACCATCTGTGCTTTATTGCAGTGATAACAAGAGTGGGTCAGTGGGTTCTGAAAGAAGACAGTAACAGTGTATTGTACAGTGTGACTGTGACTTTGGGGCAGAGGACATGCTGTTCTTGTGGGCTTATTCCTGCACTGAGCCAGACTTTGACTGGCTGAGCCAGGCCTGGCATGTATAGATAAGAACCTTTCACACATGGAGTGAAGATGAGGAGAGGGAAAGAAAGGCTTAGCTAGCATACAGGGGTGTGAGTTTATGTGGGTGGTATACTTGAGTAGATGGTCACAGAGTGCACACATATCAGCGCACATGTGCAAAGATCTGCTCAAATCCGCACGCAGATGACTGGCACAGCTCGCTCGCCATTATTAGTGTTTATATATAGCTTCACGCTCGCACACATTCTAAACCCTATTAAATCATGGCATGCAGACAGCGAATCCAGGATAAGCCAAAAACATCATTAATCTTGGTTTGAGGGACTCAACTTTCAAGCCTGCTTTTGTCATGTCAAACGGCAGACCACAGAGGGAATGTATCTCAGAATATAATACCACCGCTGAGGGAGGAGAGCTTTAGTAAATGGCCTACAGAATTGATTTTGTGTTACTCTGAGATGTATGCTGTGAGAGCACAACTGGGACATTTTCTTCTCTCAAATCAGTCAGTGTCTAGAGGTATGAAGGCTATTTTCATCCCCAAAATATCTTCTACTTCTACTCGTAATTTATAAACGTGCTTTTCTGTTTTGACATGGTTGACTTTAAAACCTGGCTGGAAGAACAATGAATGGAAGACAGATCTAATGCCCTACCTTTTTCCTCTCCAGCCTCTCCTGCTCCTCCTTCTGGAAGTGTTTCTCCCTCTCCAAACGCTGCTTCTCCGCCTCTTCCCGGGCTCTAGCCTCAGCCTCTTCTTTCTGAAACACACACAGGCGAGAACCCAACCACAATTTTAATGCCGGCAGAAGGGGGGAAAAAAGCTCTGCCAAAATAACATGCCTTTTACGTAACAAGGGTGTGGTTGCTCCTTGCAATTATTGTTTACAACCACAAAGGGGACATTTTCTGTACCTTCGAGCCAAAAAGATCTATTTTCAACATTTACTGCCTCATGAGGACCGCTCAAAGTGAAATACAATATTTAAGCCTTTGCATAATTATAACGGATCATCACCAAAACGCCATTTCTGTAAAATACCACAAGGGGGTGACAAAGCATAAAGGCTGATAACACACTATTTGCATAGATAAGGCAGTCCTAAAGTTAATCATGTCACAGGTCTCTAATGAATAGCCATATTTTATGTTTTATTTGAAATCTGTTTCTACTTATCAAGCTTCATTCACTACAGAAACATAAACAAACACAAACAGGATAAGTCAATACTGGTAAGGCATTATTATTATTATTATTTGACAAACAGAAAACTAAAAGGGCCACAATCATTGTTGCTACCTACTCACAATCTTGGATTAATATTTGTCTTTGATGAAAACTTCTCACTGACATTAAAACAAAAAAAGAAACTGGGCTGGCTTTTTATGACACACCTGATATCAAATAAGATTAGTGTAAGGTTGCACGTGTTTCTTGACCTTTACTCAAAAGGCAATGATGGTCACACTGGTGTTTGTTGCTTATGACTAACCAGACCAATATGACACGCTTTATATTCAATTGATACGTGGCTAGGATCCAAGTGGGAGCTGACAGTCAGGATACCTGTTTCTGCAGACGGAGGTTCTCCTCCTGCTCAGCTTTGGCTCTCTCCTGAGCCTCCTTCTCCTCCTGCAGCCGCTGAGCTTCATCCCTCCTCTGCTGTTCCTCGGCCATGGCTCGGGCCTCCTCCTCCCTGCGTCGTCTTTCCTCTGCCTCCCTCGCTATTCGCTCCTCTCTAAGGATTCTAAAGAATTTGGGCACATGGTTAGGATAAGATTTTTTTTCCCCACAAAATGATATGCCAAGCGCTTTGAACATGGTAAATAATGTTAAAATGGAAATTAGCCTACTGACAGGACATTTCCTCTTTAGTTTATAATTTCCTCTGTTGACATTGAACTGCAAGCAACACAAAACCAAACTATGTATGGAAATGGAAACAAATGGTATAATGAGCGCCAACAAGAGATCACATCAGCCTGCAGGCTGTAAATAGTGACTTGTTGTGGCCAGCCTCTCAAATTTCTGATGCTTACACATCCCGGCTGTGATAAGTGAAGGCTCATTTAGGCTTGCGTTTGCTGTGAGAATGCATGGAGCCTTCCCGAATAATTTTTTATTTTTTTTACAGTTTACATGCAAAATAGCTAAATGTCCTCTGTGAGACTTATTCTGCAGCTTTAAACTATTACGGCAGCATATTCTACATGAGCCAACTCACAATGACATTATATACTTGTTACATTTGAAGAAACTGTCAGCATTAGTTAAAATATCACATTTTCTGGGGGCGACATTGCAAATTTGTATTTTAATACTAATTCCTCATGTGTATGTATACAATAAAACATACTGTGGGAGTATAGACCACTTGGGAATTACTGTCATTCATACATTTAAAATTCCTTTCTTCTCTTAGACAGTGAAAGAACTTGACAGGTCTTTGACTATAGAAGACTGGCATTGTGCTGACCCTCACTGGTTGTGTAGAGAGACATTTGAAAAAGCAGCTGACCTCTCCTTCTCCTCCTGTTCACGGCGTTCCTGCTCGTCTCTCTCCCTCTGCTCACGGGCTTGCCGGCGTTTCTCTGCAAGGATGCGAGCAGCCTCCTCTGGGTCATTGGTGCCTGCCATGGGCTTGGGGGAGGGAGAGGGTGCAGGTGACACTGCACGGACAGAAGAAGTGGAATAAACTGGCTCAGGGGAGGGAGAAGTAGCACTGGTTGTTACTGGTGTGCTTGACGTATGAGCTGTGGCAGCGCCTGAGGATACTATGATGGCAGGAACCACAGGGGAACCTAAAACAGTGTTGTAGAAGACAGACAGAAAACATAAGCTAACCTGCAATGTCATCATTTGTGTTCCTTCTTAATTTTGAGGGGTTCCTTTCTCAAAGGGGTACCCATTGATCATTATTGGTAGCGCACTCAACTGCAGACTTCTCTCTTTGCATGTATCGTCAAACATTCTGTCCCCAGCACAATTTGAAATTGTAAACAGCCATAGCTTTAGCTGAAGAACTCAGTAATTACATAATTAAGGCTGATTAGTCCAGCCTCTTAGCGCTGTGTGAGCAGACATAGACTATGGAGCTGTGTGTGGCTCACTGAGTGTGCACCCTTTGTTTTCACGGCTAATTACGCCTGATGTAATCTTTGCCAACTGCGACTTGAAAGAAATACAGATTTTCCAGTGGCTCTGTCACTTTTTCCATTAGATTTAATATTCTGGACAGTCACAAGAAGGGACTTAGGCAGAGGAGAATTGTTTGGGAATTATATAAAATTATAAACATACAGCCATGAAAGGAACCACCCCAAATCCAGATGCATCTGGAACAGTTTGTTAAAATGTAGTTGACAAATAATGACAAAATTGACAATTATCTTGCAGAATAGCACAACAGAAAATGAAAAAAAAAATGTTATTGCAAAGTGTGCTAGTTTTTTCCAGAACTTCAACTCGACCTCAATGGATGAAGTTGGCTCAGTTGTCATTATGTGACATGAATGAACCTTTACACAAGAGTAAGGATTTTATTAATGTTATAAAACAGTGCTTGTTTTACTGGAGAAAATAACAATAATAACTGATTATGCACAAGAGACTATGCATTATCATCATTATCATCCGTCCTTGTGTTACTCACTCTTTCTCTCCTCTGGGGTGGCAGGCCTGCGAGGCTCCTTCACTCTCTCAAGCGGGACAGGGGAGGAGGTCCGGTGATCTATCCTGGCAGGGGTCCTGGCCCTTTTGGGACGGCCCTTAGGAGTCGACGGGCTCCCGCGTGTTGATGGAGGCTTGGGGGAGGCAGCAGGGCTGGGAGAGGCTGTTCTGCCCTTGGGTGTGGCTGGGGATGCAGGCCGTCTTGATAAAGGACTGGGGCTGGAGCAAAGGAAAACACAGGGGGAAAAATGTAAAACTGATGGGAAATTATGTCAGCAATGATCCTCTAATGTCTTCAACAATTCTCTAATGCTTTCAAACCAAGCTGACCACATTATATTCATTATAGATCTGGGCTGAAATGCTAGTTTAAAATGGCACATGTCCTGAAGAAACCTGACTTCAGCAAACAGGTTCACAGCAGACAGAGCACTCAAATATTGCATCATCCCTTAAAGTGCATTATCAGTCAGCATCCCAGCAACGCACAAGCAATTCAACACTTGGAGGGGAAACATCCATTATGCTGATTTCTTTTTTCCTTTAGACCTCTGGCACTGGCAGCTCTGCCAAGCTCTTTCTTGCCTTTTTGTTGAGTCAGAAGAACTTTATTTTTTTCTCCTATTTCATCCCTTCTGTCATGGATGTCATTTATTTTGTGGCCTGGGGATTAGAGTGTAATTCCTAGGCTTACACTCAAGCAGTGCATGAAATATGAAGTCAGTGCCGTGCAGACATAAACACAAATGACCTGGCTAACCCAGTCATTGACTGAAAACAAGCTGCAGGTCAGGGGATGGTTTACTATACAGTGTCAAAATGCAGATTATCCTATTTCAGATTTTTAAAAAGCTTCTTAGGGTATGTAAAGTAATGTATTATTACAAATGTAGCTAATTTATTTAATCTACAATGAAACTGAAGATAGATATTCAGAAATGTTAAGAATTTTTATGTCACTAATCCATCAAACTGAAAAGTTGCTAAATAATTGTCTAAAGCTTTTGTTTTTGTTTTGTTTTTTCCAAATAATTAATCAAATTTAAATTAAGAGACAGATTTAAAATTGAACTGACTTTGAAGTAAAAATAAATAAATAAATAAACTGCATATTGTACCTTGGATCAGGTCTGTGTCTCATACTGGGTAGAGACTGTCTCTTCTTCAGCACCTTCTCTTTAGTGATGGCACTTTTTTCCTTCTCATTCTCCCGTTCTTTGTCTTTCTTTTCTTTCTTGTTTTTGTCCATCTGTTTGACAAAAGGATAGACAGGGACCAACATTTCAAACAAAAATAACACTCAGTTGGCTGTGAGTGGTGAATAGATTAGATGCATGTAACATTAATAACTAGGTAGACATACGGGCGTGGAGCTCCGTCGACGCTGCCGCTGGGTGATGTCTGGGGTGCTGGACGTCACCCTCCAGCGGTCAGAGCAGCGGTGGTGGGGTTGGTGGGCACACAGCGTAAGCGGACTGGCTGAGGCCGAACGTGGGCAGAGAAGAGAGTCTGAGGAGGAGAGTAAAAATAATGAAACCTTGCCACCATTCACATCAGTTAACTTTATTGTATCTACTGTGAGAGACGTGAAACTAACGTTTAATGTTTTTTTCCAACTTACGACCATCTTTGCCATTGCTGAGAACACTAGCAGCACTGCGGCTCCGTGCGAGGAAAGACAGCGTTGGCGTCATCAGCCGGTCGACTATACTGCTCTCCCATGGACTCAGTGCAAGGCTACGGGCTGCCGGTAGGAAAAACAATTAATCAAGGTGTCTTTTTCAGTTAGCTTTACAGTTAAGTGTTAAATCGATGTCTTGAACCAGAGCTCTGTTGTCAGCTCAAAATTCATGGTGAAACCTGCAGTATTGCAGTATTACAGAGATCTCTTTTGAAAGATCTCCCTCTCTATCTCTCTTTACCCAACACAGCAAAGTCTAAGATTTGTCATAAGTGGGAAATGAAAAGAGACAGTTTCTCAGGGTGGCCCACATGTGGGAACATATCTACAAGCCATAAGGACCTGATAAAATACAAAAAATCATAATACGACACCTCAGTGCCACCCAAGCAGTTTATAAGGTGGGGAAAGATTATCCCAGTAAGTGTGTCCACTATAACCTTGGGCTCTATGTGTACCACCCAAGAGAGAGAGAGAGAGAGAGAGGTATTTGAAATTCTTGTCTAGACAGTGAGTTAGGTATTTATAACCACAGCCTTGAGCATACAAGCAGAGAAGAAGGCTGGAGACTCATCAGTATTTATTTGGCAGAGAAATGTTCTTTGCTGACTGTAAGGTGCAGGATGAGGAAGATGTTACACTGAATGTTCACAGTGTGTAATTGTGTTGGGGGTAGAAAGGAGAGAGGGAAACAGGATAGTTACCCATCTATTTTTTCCAGCAGCAAAGAGGAACAGTACCTGCTTCGGGGAGTTTTCAGAATACATTATCTCTTAAAAAATGCTGACTCACCCACTCACTCACTCACTTTACTTTTTTCAAACTCAAAAGTTTCTCCACTGCAGGAGTACACCATGACCTGGTTAACTGCAGACCTATAAAAAGCTGTGCTTTTATTAAGCATGAAGGAAGGTTCTTCATTCAAAGACAAAGTTGATTCAAAGAAATAATTGCCATGTATAAATCACACACCATCTCCAAATCACAATGCAGTGAAACATTTAAGACACCAAAAAGACATCCCTTATCCAATATGATGAAAATGAGCACAAAAGGACCATTTTGACAATGCAAACGCGTCAGGAATGAAATGGCCACACAATGAGCCACAAAGGGATAGTAAAAAAGACACTCCCATATAAAAATGAGCATGCAGGGCATGTCAAACAAAACACCAACCCAAAGTCTGGAGAGTAAAATAAAAATTTAAAAAAAACTCAGTGGTTTTGGAAGATGGAAATGGGTCAGCCGTCAACCATCAAGCACAAGAGAGGGACTGAAATCAGAAAAGGGAAGAAGTAACTGAAAAAATAGAGGACAATGATGGACGGGTTCGGAGGTGTTGGCGGTGGCAGAGTGATGGACACATTTAAACAGGAGCGGGGCATTCCACATGTTGCCTTACTTCTGCTGGGGGAGTTCCAGAGCGTGGCAGAGGACTTGGAGAGGCGCTTGTTTATAACAGAGTCCACTTGTTTGGGTAGGTTGACCGTTGAAACAGAGCATCTGCCTAAGAAGCCAAGAGAGCGCCATACAGATGTTCACACAGATCACATAACTGAGAGGAAGAGGAAGAACTCTGTGGCGTCATGTGTTATGCTGATACCCTCACGAACATATACCCACTCACGATAAAGGCAGCTATACTAATGCATCTCACAAAAGCCTATTTCTGTGTGCTGACCGTATATAGAAATATATTAACATTAAATTACAGTAGAACATCTGTTCACCTCAGCTAGCCTTTAGGTATGTAGGCAGGCATTCGTTGCACAGAGCATGCATTTCAAAAAATACATTTCATGTTTTTACAGTTCTTTGTTGGTATTCTTTGCTAAGTTTCAGTTCACCCTAATGAAAAAAACATAATTTCTGTCTAACATTCTGTGGTGTTTACCATGGCATAGTTTTTGACAAAGATGAAAAATAATATTCTTTATTTATACAGCACACAAAAAATGCATGTTACAAAGTGCTTCACAAAACCTTAAAACCAAGAGATCTGTCTCTGAGATTTCTCCTTTTAGCACAATACAATAGAAGTGAAAGAAAACTTGGTTTTGTTTGGTGCTGCTTACAAGATTGAAAATCACAGCACCTTTAATAATAGTTTGTATTGACACTAGTTCTTTGATGTAGAAGTGGTTCCAGTGAAAACTACTGCTACAGTAGTGGAACTATGGATTAACCAGAATATCCTGGACCTCTTTTCTGGAAAACGTATTAAAAAGATGGTCACTTTTCAGTGTTTTGAGTACAAACAAATTTTAATTCAAGTTCACTGAGGTAAACGAGAGAATATATATGTTTGTTTTCTTTTCGAAATTCCATCTGAGATAATAACAAAAGTTTATGCCTACAAGTACATCTAGGTCAATACCAATTCAGAAAAGCAACAGAACATTTATGAACCACCTTGTCAAGCCACCACTACCCCAGTGAACAAGGAAAGGCACATTAAAATAACCATAACAACCAAACAAGTAACTGGAAAATATACACTCATTTCAAGTCTGATGATGTAAACTGGCACTTCAGAATGAGCAAAACCTTGAATCCTTAAGACCATCCATGTCCAGTACTTGCATCTGTCCAAATTCTACATCCCTTTTTCATACTCCAATCAACACTCTCTTTCCCCAAATGGCATGATTCAGAGAACATTGTGGTAATGGAGATATGGTATAAAAGCAGACCAAGCATGAATGTCTATGTTTAATTGCACAAAGCCAGTAGGTGACGCAGTATGCTCCTTTGATAGAGGCCAAGACGGGTACTTCGAAACATTTCCTAAATAACACCCTGAGCTCTCAACCTATCCACTGCAGCCTGGTTACACTTGCTTGCTCTCATTATCTGACAGACAGCAGGCTGGTGAGGGAGGAAGAAAGGGGAGATTGATTGGAGTGTCAATAATTCCCCCGGCATATGGCAGAGGCGATTACATGGCATAAGATGGAACTCAGGACACTCCGTAGTTAGAGTTTCACCCCTATCAATCTGCACTGTCGAAACATAATTTCCACATTATTACCAAGCTTCTGCAGCCATTTCAGACTCTGATCTAATTGGTTGTTGGGCAGTCAGGACATTTATTAATTCAAATTAGGCATTTAATAGACAACAAATTTAATTTTGTTGCTAGTCGATAGAACCCTGCTTACTGCAACAGCTGCAATAAAAGCAGCAGAATACATTTTCACCTTGTGTAATCAATACAGTCTGGTCATGATCAGGGGCTAATAACCCTGCAGTAATGTTTAAGAGGCAAACAATCTGCACAGACAGAGCTGCAGTGGATATCAGAGGAAATGGTGTGTTAAGGTCAAGGACTGTGACTGATGCAGTAAAACACCAGGCAGAATTCCTGACTACAGAACTGCCAACATCATATGCCAACCCTAATGATCTGCATCCATATTGCTGTTGAGATTAAGAAGCAACGATTCATCCAAACAATATGATAACACACCCATTTCAGGTACTAATGCTTTAGATCTATCTAAATGGTTTAGTTGTTTTATTGTTTATGAAATTTTTTAAAGCAAAAGTGTCAAAGATTTGCTGGTGTCGGCGTCCCTAATATGCATGTGATGTGAGAATGTCTGGTTTTCACAGTTTTATGTGATTGTGAATTATACTTTGGTTCTTAAAATCATCATGTACTTGTGAACACTATATTGGATGTTTTTAACTTTTTGACCTTTTGTAGACTAAATGTTTGACTGCAGTAGAACAAAAAATATTTTCAGATCATCAACTTCATAGGTTAATAGCGCTGAAAGTCAAGAGTCAGAAAGGGTGAATAAAAACCTCAACAGACAGAATCTTCATATGAGGCAGTTATTCTTGATATCAAATCACGTATAACTTTTTAAGGATGTGTATCCATGTTAGATCAGTATACTCACTTTCTTTCTGGTTCGAGTTCTGGCTTAGTGCGCCGGCCCACGACCATCTCTGCTGGCGGATTTCTGCCCATGTCTTCTTGGTTGACCTGTGAATTGCTGCCTCATAGCGTTCCTGGAGAGGATACAAGAACAGGCATCTTTAAAATGTCTAACGCATTAAAGTTAATATGTAAGGGGCGTATAGGACACCCTTCAACTGACAAGCCTGGATTCTAGCACCCTGTCTGGCTCAAGTGTCCCTGAGTAAAACCCTAAATACCCCCATATGCAACTGACCTAGTTCAGGTGACATTCCAATGAAGGAGGGCCGGAAATTTATTAATGCAGAGTAAGCGAGAAAGATGTCAACATCCCCTGCTACTGAAAAGGTACTAAAGCATCATTATTTTAAATGCATTACATGAACATAGCCTATATTCTCATTTACACATACTTTGTTCTTCTCAAGTTTCTGTTTCTGTCTCTCCTCCAGGGCTGCTCGCCGTTTTTCTGCCTTAACCCGCTGCTCCTCTAACTTCCTGCGGCGTTCCTCAAGCTGCTGCTCCCTCAGCTGCCGCGCCTTTTCCTCCTTCTCCAGCCACTGGGTCTTTTTGGCAGCTAAAATCGGGCAGAAGACATGGTCAGGAGAGTAATATTTTGCCAAATGAGTGCTGGAAAAAACAGTCCTGTCTCTGTTCCCTCTATCAAAATACTGAAGGTATACTTGTCCTCTTTGAGAGGTCCATCAGTTTTGATGCAACCTTGTGTGTTATATGTATCTGAATGGCACGATTTAAGACAAAATAATGTGATAGGTTGGAGGTTTGCAAAAAAAAATATCCAGTTGAAGCTTGAAGTAAATATCCCAGAAGCCAAGCTACTCTGATGTTTACTTCGCATGTAAAGCCGTCTTTAAAAAAATTGCTCTTTACTTCAATCCCCTTTTGAGTTTGGAAAAATAAATTAAATTACTTGACTTTTCCACAGAATACTGCATAATGCCAAGTCAGATGGACACCGTACTTCTGAGGTGACATTTTTATGTCACACTAATCGCATCAAGCTTGCATATCAGCTTCAATACACCACACACTTTCATATGGAAATTGCCTCTTTGTCCCTGAGCCATTCAAAGAGGGCGTAAAGAAGCCTTTTGCAGCTGCCTCTCTGTGTACACAACTCACCATATTTCTTTAAACTACAAAGTAAAACCTCCATGAAGAATCAGCTTCTGCAATAAGGCAGAGCTTAGCTCTCTAAGGCACTTGATGCAACAAAATCAACTGGTTGTGAATTTCAGATTACGGTGATGGATAATTGCAGAGATGCGGAGGGCCAGAGGGGTTAAAATTTATGGGGAGGCACACAGTTTGGCTTCACTCTGTGAATAGAACCAAAAGCTGAGTTATACGAAGGCACCGCTTGCCAGCACCTTGCAGCAAAGAAATGAACTGCTGCAGTGCGTATCTCTGCTCATCGGGGCTTGATGGCCTCGATTTCAGAGACGCCTCAGCTCTACCTCTCAGCTTTAGGGGATAATGCTCTATGTAAAATGCAGTGGAAACAGCTTCATAATTCACCTACTGAACTGCAATAAGAACATAGGGAGGAGGAAACCGCATCAACCTCCTACAAATACAAGGCTTGCTAAGATCATTTACAGTTTTCCATATACATTTCCATCATCCTCACAAGAGGAATGGTTAAGTCATGTATTTATTGTAACAAAACTGTACCCACTCTTTTCAAACAAATCAAACGTGTCACAGTGTGTGGCACTTGCTGAGTGAATCTTTGAATTTGACTCATTCAGCATCAACGTGCGGTAATGGTTTTCCAGAACATAGGTGCTGTTTGCAGCAGGAAATGAGCTAAATATTGGCTGGGATCTCCATAGTTACACTATACTATACTATGAGTTAGTTTGATGGCTAGCTTATGAATTACACATTTCCTCTTAGTCCCATTTACCATCAGTCACTTATGCATCTATTTCAGAACTATAAATGGTGTCTAAATCTGAACATCTCCAGCAGACAGTGTTTTAAAATGTATTCCTCAACTCTCTCCTGACAGTGATGAGTGCTGACAAATAACATCCAGACCTACAACAGTAAGGTCATTAAATAGTCATTACTAAAGAGCTGTTCTAACCCTGGTACATGAAGTATTTATACCCTCCCACCAAAGATAGACAAGGAAGGAGAGCTACTTCTGTGTGTTCCAGATGTAACTGAAACAAAAAAGATCTAATAAGAGAGAAGCTGGAATATGTAGAAATTGTACCTCTGCTACTAGAAAAATACCACTGGTGATGTAGTATGGCCAAGATCTCTCTTAAGCTGATACTGTAAACACAAGCTCTGGCAAGATCTCATCTTTTATCCCAGTCTGACTGAGAGTATTAGATTAGACCCAAACCATCTGGCATGCCCCGGTGATCGCCCAATTAGACTGATCCACAGCATGAAGTGTGTCAAACTCATCTTACTGCCTTTGAACACACAGTTGGATTAGACAACAATTCTCAAAGTGTGAGTACAATCACAACTAGTTAAGAGGAAACCTGCGTCATGTGAGGATGCACATGACGCAATTGTGCTGCTTTATCCAAAAAAGGTTCAGTGTTATAGACTATCAAAATCTGTGCAAGCTGGGAGAATACATACATCACCTCTGCATCTAAACAAGGGTACACTAATTTATATATTTTCCCTTTTAAGAACGTTTTTCAGCTGATTGTCTGTTTGGCAACATAAACTTGATATAATTTCACAGCCAAGATCAATCTGGCTTCAAGCATCTCAAAAGGCTTCAATTTCTCAAGGAAGACGGTAATCATGGTGGTTTTGCGGCATGTGGTTTCAAACGTGCTATCTTCAAATCCAAAGAGTTTTGTGGTGCCTGCAACTGGAACATGTGGATGAGCAAAGTTCAAACTCAGGGCAGGCTACATCGTCTTATATGCAAGCTGTGAAGCACCTATTAATTAACATAACATTCACACATAAATGATAGTTAAGTGATCAGTCGGTGGCTACGTGATTTTTGTGAAAGATGTATTGATGATGTTCAGAGAGTAAAAAGCTACAATTAGTATAATTTGTCATGGTAAAAAAAAGAACACAACCATGTTTACAAAAGAAAGAAAAAAACATCATGAGGAAAAAATGAATGAAACAGCTCTAGGGCGGGGCAATATGACCAAAACTCGATATTCTAACTCCTAGACATACAGTATTTACATAGAAAATGACCAAAAATCTCACATTTTAAAGTTAACAGAAAGACGGAAAGATAAAGCTAAACCATATGATACAGTGTAACTTTTTTCCCATTCTTTCATTCTTTCTTTCTCCAAATGTCAGTATTGATATGTTTTTGGTGTATTGCCCAGCTCTAGTTAATACTACTGAACTGTATTAGGCAGAGACATCAAAATAAAACAGAATGATCCAAAATGATCTTCACCACTATCACCACCACCACATAAACATAGGTGAGTGGCTTACCTTGTAACTTGTTGAGCTCTTCTGCAGGAGGAAAGGGTGAGAGAAAAGATAGAGGCAACTGTCAGTCATGCAAAGCAGTGCACGACCAGTGTGTAGCCGGGTGATAACGTGACAGCCGAGTGTTAAACAACAAAATAAAGCATTAAAGATGCAATATCAACTGACGCACAAAGCAGAGGTGTGTCATTTGATCAAACTGCATCAGTGTAAATTGGGATAAATTGTAGAGGATGGTTTCTCTGCTTTCATGTTGCATGAACCAAATTTTAAGTAATATTCATTGTGTTTTAAAATTGTATAGACATAGATTTCAGTCCATAGATGAGCTAAAGCAATGGCCTGAAAGCATACAATAAGCAAAGGTTTTGACAGTGCTCAGAAGTGTTTCAGCATGCATGCAGAAAGTAGATGCTCACTTTTCTCTGGAAAAATGGTTCCTGGGCTTTTGCTGATTCTGGTCAGTTTTCAGCAGAAGCCCAAACTATCTTTTATCCTTTCCAAGTGTTTGTGCTTTATGTGCATGCCATCTGCAGCCTGGAGCCAACCCAGTAGCAAAACTGCTGGTAACAACCTCTTCCACCCCAACACTAGGGGGAGCTCTCTTCCTGTGTAAAGGGCTTGTCCTCCCAACCCTTGTTTCCACTTACCAAGGTATTTGGCCTTCTCCTCCCGGCGCTCTTTTGCAAGTTTTTGCCTATCTTCTGACTTGATGACATCTGGGATGAGAATGCAGGCAGGATAAGGAAAAGAAAGAGGGAGAGGACATGTAATTGAGAGGTGTAAACTTTTATCATGTTCAATTCATTAAATCACATTAGCTTTAATACACACAGCATTTACTGAAAATTAAAACCTACCTTGGGCTTTCTCTGTTTTCTTGCAAGTCAAGAAAACAGTTAAGAAAGGGTTTTGCAAATGTGCATCTGTTGCAAAACCAAAACACTCTGAGTAATTTAATATCTGTGATTTTTTTGGCACTGTATATCAAAGGTTGAGATTCATTACAAACTTTCACATAAATACACCCTTATGATTAAAAGGCTCTTACTAAGAAGTCAGTTAAAGCTGGCTAGTCAAGCGGACCTGAGCTGCAGTAACTCCTTGAAGGAAACTTGCATTATGTAGAGAATCCATAATCTAGTCAATTTATACAATGCTACATATCTATTAATGGATAAAAGAAAATACTATATGTCTTATTATTATTCAGTATTTCTAAAATAGCAGTTTCATTTCCAACCTCCTTCAACTTAGAACTGTCTTGAGGCAACAATGATGCACATGCCCTCTGATAAACATAAATGAGTAAATGTTTTCTCCACTGCTACCAAGTCATTGTGACAAAGGTGTTTAAAATTTAAACGCCTCCACAAGGAAATGCATGCCACAAGACAATGGCAGGAAACTGGCAACGTCCACATTTCAACACTGATGCTCAACCTAGGGCTGAAGCTAGCGTGTTCTTTATTTTCTTGGTTGAAGAAAAACCTCAAGAACAAATGTTTGAAGAAAACTCTGCAGGCAAGCCGATCTCCTCACAATAAAAGCTGCAGCACGTGGCAGGCACACTAAATCTCCTATGCCATCTGGATGTGGGTGTATGTTTGACTCTGATATGTTATGACTAGAGGGGAAAACTTACATATACTGTATCCCTTCTCTCTTTGACATCTCTGATGTACGCTCACACTTAACATTCCTTCCAAATACCTCAGAGGAAATACAGAAGAAAGCAGAAGGGGAGAGCAGTGCAAGTCAATAGACTGTCATGCCATTTCTGGAATTGAGCCAGCATCTTTTCATTATATCTGCTGCTACTTCCTGGGGAAAATTATAATTCTAATTAGTCAAAAGCACACTTTGTTTGCCTTTGTTTCAGCTCTAGTTCTAAAATATTTTTTGGATTATTTTTTTATTTTGGAGGATATACCATTGTTCATTTCATCAGGGAGTGGGTACAATTTATTGGCAACAGATATTCAGTTAAAAAGTTTTAGTCACTGTGTTTACAATATTTGTGGTCTGTGGACTGTTTAACAATACATCTGAAAACATCACTTTGGGCTCTGGTAACTTTCTGATGGGCAGGTTTTTCTTTTTGATGAAATTGTGACTAAACTAAGCAGATACATTGATTTAAGCAGTTATTTAACCAAATTAATCAGCAGTGAAAATTATGGAAAGTTCATTGCAGCCCTGTCTATAACACAAAAATGATTACAAAAAAAGAATTCATGCTGCATCATTGGTGTAATATCTTATTTCATTATAAAGTATTTCAACTGGGCAACCAGAATTTTTGACTGTGCCGTGTATCATTTCCTTTTCAGAAATAATGGGATGTTTTCCCTATTTATTCGAAAATATACAATATATTTTACCAGTCCACCTAAATTAGTTTACTTGATATCCTTACTGATCAATATAGCTGTCATGTGAAATGATATATAGTATATACTGTACACTTGGTGTTAAGTAACGGCCCCCACTGGGAAACACCGACACAGACGGCAGTCTTGATCTTTCTTGAGCCTTTACGCTACATCATCCCCCTCAATCTTCATAGACCAGATGTTCAACATCAACCACAAAGGAACTCATCCTTCAGCAGCATCTAATAGGGGGAGGCGTGTATCATAAACACGACAACAATCTGCCATGCTGCCTCCCATAAGAACAGCCCCTGACCCACTTTGATATTTATAGGATGGTGGAAAAGCCATGTGCACGGTCTTGGTCAGTGTGATGTGCTGCTGTTTGCAACTCACCACTATGTTAATCATAACATCACATGCACAAAGCGTCAGCGACAAAAGCAGACTTGCCTAGAAAACACTGGTAGGTGCAGTGTCTGGCCTCTATACTGTGCACACATGCTCTTTACAAAATGTCACCTCTCTTATTTGTTGGCTTCTAAATTAGGGTACAAAAGAAATAGTGTTGGGTATACTGTGAAGAGTGATGTAGGAAATTCCAGTAGGCACTCTTGCGAGACAGAAAGGAATTCCACAGTGTTAACAATTTGGTATCTGTCACTATTTATATTCAAGTGTGGCTCAGCATAACAGCGAAAGAATTTCTGACACCACCTACACAAGAAGGTTTTCATGGACAAAAGCAAATCAGTACTGTCATGGGAAAAAGTTAGAGATATGACAAAATATAAATAAGCAGACCATAAGCAGCAGCTCAACTTTTACATTTAATTTTACTGATTGTCAAACCAGAGAGGACTGCTCATGTTCAAAGTATCCCTCTGAATGGTGCAAACCCAATAAGTGATGAGCTTTTAAAAAAACTGTGGAAAAGTAACTTGAAGGAAAGGGTTAGGCAATTTTTGAAATATGGAGTCTAAAGAGTCAGCTACATTTCTGTAAGATAAAACAGTTAAGTCTTGATAAAAACTGATCTGGCAAAGGCCGCATGGAGGTATTCAACCTGGCAGTATCGTTATAGTTTCAGCAGCAGTTTGGAAGTGGTTTATCCCTGTCACCTCACGCTAAGGGAATAAAGACCATGACCACAGTGAATGGATTAATGGATAAAGAATAAAGAGGAGAGAGAAAAGAGGCTTACACTCTAAAAACCCTCAAACATGCTCCTTAGAGTTTGCATGTGCTGTTCGCCAGTGACTATAACAAGTTCAAGTGATGGGATTGTAGAAACAGCTATCGTCAAACTAAATGCCTTCTTGACATCACTCAGAGAAATGGGATTGTTATTCAGGTTGTCCCTGCTGATCCTTAATGAGGGACCAGTACATGGCAGTGATCGTCATCAGTTATCCACTTAGCAACAAAACCCATTTGTCCATATTTTACAGAGATATTTTTTACCAACCTAATTCTTCTAATGCAAAGCTGCAATACTCTCACGTCTTCTGCTGCTTGTTCCAACGCATAAGCACAAACTGCAGCCACAATATCAGATTTTGTTTCACGTCTGAAAGCATGCGGTCACTATTACTCCAATACTGCCTCGAGAGAGCTGACCTAACTAGAACAGAGTGCAGATGTAATTGCACCATTATCAGAGTACTGCCTCAAGTCAGGCCAAATTCAGCTTCCATTATAAGTTTTAACTTATGCAAGTGAACTCGATCCAAGTAACATGGATACTTTAAATGTAAAACTTTAGTTTTTGTTTACCTCTTTTTGACCTGGGGGATGCCGGCGACCCAGGTGATCGAGAGATGACGTCTGATTTTGTGGGGGTTGTCAGTCGTCGGTCTGAATCTTTCTTTACTGGAGACTCCATCCTCTGAATGTTGTCTGTCTTCAAGGGGCTGCTTTCCCCCTCTGGGTCAGGCCTCGTAGGGTTTGAGTTGAGAACTGAGCAAGGAACTGGTCGGAGAGAAAGACAAAACAACACCGCATGAATGAAGAGGTGAACGGCAAGACAAGTACAAAACTCAACCAGTTTATCTTCATTCCATTTACTGCTGAGCCTATGAAGTAGTTTGGTGTGGGTGACGTAAACTTCCTCAAGCCTGAGGTGGAGTCGATGACTATAAGGAGAAGACTGTTCTTTCAGAGATTGTTCGTTTTATGGACTCAAATTTTAGCACCTTAACAAAGTAATGAAACAGAACATCACAAAAGAAACCATCTTAACTACTGTTTTTTCTGTTTAATGTTTCTCTCAACTGTTGAGCAACATTATCTGCTGCAGAGATTACAGCATTTGCTCAGAAGCACAAGACAATAGGTACACAGCCTCCATTCTGCAACTAATACCATTTCTACACTGTGCTACTGATTTATCGACAGACTGGCCTGAGCAAAAGGCCCAAATCCCTGGCAGAAATAAAACACAGTAATTGCTTTTTGGCAACCTGATGGTTCTATTGAGGTGAAATGAATTGCTTAGAAAAACAGAATCAGAGTATTCGCCTACACCGAAGTAGTTAAATTTCTTTTTGATTAAAATCGACTCAAGAGCAGCCAGTTGAGGCTCAGCAGTCATCTGTACTTTCTGAGATTTTGAGAGTTTTTTTTGATAAAAGAATAGCTGGGCCGGTCTGTGGGGACAGCGGCTTCACTCACGGCACCATGACTCACATTTGGCAGGCTGCTTAACTTGAATCTCCTACTCAAACATTAGTTTGCCCAGGCTTTGACAGCCAAACAAAGACCCTCATGGGAGTGACACTTGGCTTTGTCCACTCAGCACTGTATCCCCGCGCTCCCCGTGGAACCATGTTGGGGCACAGTTTCTTCTGCATAGTCTCTGAAGGTAAACACTGGGGCAACATGCAGTAAATTATTTAGACCTTGGCTAAAAACAACACAGACAGTAGGGGGCTGTCACACTGAGACAGTAAGTGCACTGAAGATTTACTATACAAATGCTGTGCTATTCAACAGTTTGCAAAGAAAAGCACCAATGTGTAGCAAGGCCAATTCTGTGCAAATTCAAAGAGAACTTATTATAGGTCTCTATAAAGTGTGAAATTGTACAGTGTGCTTGTACCGGCTGTCATTTTTTGTTAAACAAATGCTGCCTGTGAGCAAAACTCTGATTACTATTGAACCTAAGGAGTATAAAGCTGGACAAAGGTCTGTATTGATAGCCAAATAAACATGTCAACATCCCAATGCTGTAACTACAGATGCTAAAATGCATTCAGCAAGATATCAGGCCTCATGGCAAAGATTGTCTGAGCTCAGCTGTACACATGGAGAGGCTATGTCATCAGTCTGGGAAATGGAGTCTGCTGCTGATGACCCTGAGTTGAACAATGCCTGATGGGCAGTAAGAGTCTATGAAAGAGTTCAGACAAGACGTTGTGTTTCCATTGTCAAAGCCTGCCACTATTAAATAAGCATTCCTCGGGCAGCAATGTGCTGTGACAGAGAGGGGCCATTGTTGTGGTCTCTGCATGGCAACGGGACAGCAGCCAAAACACTGCAATGACAGTGAGAGGGGAAAGGAAGCAAGGGGGGATGGTGGTGAGATGAACTGAAAGTAGAAGATGAACACTAAAATCTATTCACTGAAAGATTGTAACAAAATGCAACTCAGTGTGAAAAAGGCTGAGAGCAGGAGCCAAGTGTATGTTTGGGAAAGAAATTATAATAGTTTACAACAGCAAAAAATGCAATGCAAAATAAAAACATGGCTCCTGGGGTTTGTGACTAACTTCATTTTAGCCTGGACACAGGAAAACAGACTGCTGTTGTCTTCATCTCCTCCATTTATCTAAGGCATTTTAAAGTATTTTAAGACAGTAAAGTAACCAAGAACTCAAATGATGCTACACAGATCCTCAAGCGTCACACACTTCTCAGGTAATGAATCCTCGTCTTGGAATTTATCATCGAACACCATTTTCTCAGAGGTCCCTGAGGGCAGATATGACAACTAGGGTACCAAAGGTGGTGGGAGCGAGTGCAGCTCCGACAGATTAGTATTGTGTTGCCTCATATCTTGTGAGCACTTTCCCATACACCTGGGAACTGGAGCCACAAAGAATTGACTGGCTGACAGGATTGTGTGTGACTGGTCAGGCAATTACAGTGATCTATATTGTCAATGATGAGAGCGTAACACACTCTGGTATGTAGGTAGCACCGACAATGAATACCAATGAAACCTGAAGCTCTCTGGAGGAAAATGGGATGGGAGCTAAGGGAGAGGACTGCTGCTGCGTGGCAGGGGACTGAAACAAGGGCTGATTGAAGTAGCACTCTGACTATCTCGGCTACCACATTACTGGCAGACCAAAGTATGTGACAGATGACTGAGAAAAAATATGAATCAAAGTTTCAGAATGTAAGATGAAGTTCAAACTATAACTGCAAGTCATGCTTTATTTTCTTATCAATTATTCAGCATATTAAGTTTGCTTGTTTAACCATTTATGTTAGATAAACTGTAACAACAATAAATGCCAACAGATTGTAAAAATGATTGGTGCATAATTTACGTCAAATAATCAATAAGTCAACTGATCTTTTCATAACCACCAACAACTGCAGTTCACTTTAAATTGTTACCCTGTGGAGTTGTGACCAGTACTAGTGCTATGAGTGACACACATTCCTGCTACTTGAGGTACACTATTCCACTGGTCACCAAACATCAACATAAACAATGCACAATTCTCTTCTTATGAATTTTTCTTCTTTAAAAAAAAATCACCTTGCAGATGTCCTCTGAGCAGCGAAATACATTAAACACAAAGTGAGGCCTCAAGGATACACACAATGGATTTTGGACGGGAAGTCTGAATGCCAGCATAACTTTGTTTACAAGAAACCTGCACAGGGCACCTTTCACATTAAACTAGAAGAAGAAGAAGTCTGCTAAGTTGTTTGTTGCTGAATCTATCTAATTTAAGGACTTTTGCCTGTCCTTGGCTGAAGCAGAAATACAATTGCAAGAAAAAGTATGTGAACCCTTTGGAATTTCATGGTTTTCTGCATTAATTTGTCATAAAATGTGATCTGATCTTCATCTAAGTCAAGGGTATTGACAAATATAATGTGCCTAAAATAATAACACAAAAAAAAGTTCTGATCTTTCATGTCTTTTTTGAGAACAACCATAAAAATCTTATAGTGCTTGTGGAAAAAGTATGTGAACCCTTGAGTTAATGACCTCAAAAAAGCTAATTGGAGTCAGGTGTTAGCATACCTGGAGTCCTGTTAAGAACATGAGTTTGGAGGTGTGGACTAGAGCTACTTTGACTGATAAAAAACACTCAAACTTTTTTAATCTGCTCTGAACAAGAAATATACGCTGATGTGAGCCATGCCTCGCCAAAAAGAGCTTTCAGAGGATCTACGATCAAGAATTGTTGATTTACATACAGCTGGAAAGGGTAACAAAGTGATTTCAAAGACTTTAGAAATTCACCAGTCTACAGTTAGGCAAACGATCTACCAATGGAGACTCTTTGGGACTGTGGCTACTCTACCAAGAAGTGGACAACTGACCCCAAGAGCACAACGAAGACTCATCAGTGAGGTAAAGAAACAACCCTGAGTGGCAGCCAAAGATTTGAAGGCGTCATTGGAACTGGCTAACATCTGTGTTCATGAGTCTACATACGTAAAACATTGAACAAGCAGGAGGTCTATGGCAGGACACCATGAAATTCCAAAAGGGTTCACATACTTGCAATTGTATGTGATCATCGGCTGTAGTCGTGTAGTGTTGTTCATACCAATGTGGATTACAATATTTAACGGGTTAATTTAAATAAATTGGTCACAAATAAAAAGAAAAGATACTAGGAGCTTTACTACAACATTGGCCGTGATTAATCTGATTTAAATTAACAAAATAAAGAGACAACAAGTTAGCTGACCTAAATATAAGTCAGCATTGTGTT
>OMNN01000107.1:0-29842 GCA_900302755.1 Chromis chromis | reverse complement strand
GTTATCAGCCTCCTTGATCACTAATAATCCACTTAGGTATCGATCCTGAAAAAAAAAAGGTATCAGTCGATCCCTAATCGAAAGCCTTAATAATGTGATTAAAAATCACTTTCAGGTGTTGAGCACATTTTTAAAAATCTAACACATTTCTTCGACTAGGTGTAATTTTAAATAGACACGAAAGGAGTGCAATCGAGCCTCTGCAATATCTGCTCCTAATCCGTGGAACAGTTTGCCTCTTCATATAAGAACTGAGTAACTTTTAAATCACCACTAAAGACTCACCTCTTCTCTTTTATTGTGTTTTTATTCATATTTGACTTTTGGTCATTGTGCTTACATCCTATGGGTTGCTATTTATAACTATGCAGCACTTTTGTTTAACTCTTGTTGCATTAAATGTGCTTTCTAAATACGTTTGGCTTGACTTGACAATTAAAGGATTCTTGGGGATCTTCTGATGTGCATAAAATCAGCAGCTTTCTTTGAAAACTGTTTTCTCTGTGAACTGAATTTTGTGAAGGAAAAAAAAAGGAATGTGTCAAAAATGGAAACCGTCTGTGGGAATGTTTGTGATTTTCAGAGTGGAAAATAGTTTAAATTCATATATATCTTTTAAAATTGTTCTTATATTTCATTGCTTATCAAAAATAAAGATTCTTAATATGCATTACTTGCTCTGTTCTGCTAGTCTGCCTGTCCTACCTGTTCTTTATCCCACACCTGATTCTTCATCGTGCACATAAACATCACTTGGGCTTATTGGAAGTGATTGTTTGCCTCTGGATCTAGTGAATAAATACCCTTTTTGTGTCCTGAAGGCTTCTAATAGTCGGCCACCAAGGTGGACCACCTGTGTAGTTTGATTAGAGGGGTTCCCATCTCTACTTGAGGCGCCTTCGTCCTGGTCCGTGACTGCTGGTGGCCCCAAAAGAATAGCAGAGGCTGTGGGGAGCTGAGCCCCTGCAGGCCTCCTCCCAGTCCCCACCTGAGGTGTGTGTGATTTACAGTGTGTGGGAACGGACTGATCCACTGCTGTTTGAGCGGTCCGAGAGCAGGCCGCCATTCCACTGCTTGAGACTCATTAGGGATCATAGCAGGGATTTCTCGTGCAGCCTCTCACACACACATACCATTACACAGAGCTCAGAATAGCCTCTGCACTGCCTCTGGTTTTTGGCAGGGGAATAGTGTCAAAATGAATGTGTCTCTCCTGCTCGGTGTTTCCATGACTTTGGCTGGAGAGCAGAGAGAGGTGTGCTGTCCTTCTCGCTGGGGATAAATCCGCTGTTAATGAAACACTTGGTTACGACTGAGGCCTTGAGAAAAACCTCCTGAGCTTTAGGCGCTGAGCTCTGAGCCGTTGCATCTGCCAGTATCATAACACTCTGCCATTATTTTATCGTCAACCAACAGATTTGGCATTAACAGTCGCATGGTTGATGTCCTGTGTCTTTCGTCGCCCAGGTCTACTTAAATCAAACCTTCTACTGCTTTGTTGACTTTTTCTGTTAGACCTTTACAGTGTGTGGCTTTTTGTGGATGTGGTTCGGGTTGAGTTTTACTGGCCGATATCACCTCCAAGACGAAATTAAGCTTGTAGTTGACACTGTGATTAAAATACAGAGTGATGTGCATTTCCTTTATGGATGATAAAAAGTCGGCTTTCCACTGCAGGAACCCGATGCAGGTTTCGCGGTGGCGTTTACAGGAATGGCCCTGTAATTAACCCTTAGGATCCGACAGCTTCGACCGCGACTTTACCTCCAAGTGCGTCAAAACAGCAACAAATAGTAGTTACCGAATTAACCTCCAGTTCTATGTAGTTTAGCATAGCCAGATCATTCTCCAGCGCTGTGTAGAATGGTCTGACTGCACCTCATTACCATTCTGCTATAGGTGGAAAAAAGGTGTGTTTGTATTTCTTTAAACCAATCACAGTTGTCTTGGTGGAACTAAGAACACGATACAAGGACGGCATTCACTTGAAATAGGGCTGGGGGAATTGTTTTGGTGGAGTATTTGCATGCAGGGAGATGAAAACTGTTACTCAAAGGGATAATTCACCAAAAGAAATAACAGGGATGCCTTTTGCATGATTCAAATCTTCGGCAAAGCTTGATTTTGAAAAAGGTAACACGTAGATAGTAGTAGAGGAGGAGAAAGCCATTTAAAATGCCCAGCCAATGGCTATCTAGGAGAGTCAGACTAAGTTCTATGAGCACATGTGAAACAGGAAAGGGAAGGGTTTGACATATTAGCCTATATTGTGAATTTTATATTATTGATGGAGATGTTAGAGAGAGCAGGAAAGTGGGGCTTGTTGTCAACTCCAAATTTAACCAATCAGCATTTGCTTTCTCCCAGTTTAACCAACTGGAGTCAAGACCCCCACCTCAGTTTTGCAGGACCGCTCAGTACCCCTACAGCAGGTACTATTTTCTATTTTCTCCCCTGAAAAAGGTTTTACAGGGGCGGTTCTTGTAGTTGGAATGCACACAAATGTTTGCGCTGCCCTAAAATGGTCTGCAAGTTCCTGCAGTTTAAACCAGCCTATGTGTGCACGTCTCAATACTTAAAACTCATCTCTTCCTTACACAGTTTAAGATTTTGTCTTCATAGATTTGTATTATCTGTGTGTCTAAAACAAGAAAAGCTTTCAGATGTATCACAGGGAACATCTAATCAAAGCATATGTGCGTAAATAAGAATACAAGCAGCTGGTGCCAACTTTCTTAAAGGCACTGATATTTGATATCTAACTCTGTTCTTTGTCCCAGACTTAACTAGACGATTTGGAGTCAGATTTCTATACCCATCACGGTAAACCATAAATAATCATCTGAAAAGGAAATCCTGTGTCAGAGAGCTCCCCCTAAATCTAAATAGTGCGTCCTTGGCCTTCTACATATCTCTGTCCAGGAGGATTTGAATGGAAATCAGTTTTATTTATTATTTATTTCAGGCAAACAAAGAAACACGCAAACAGGAGTAAAAGCCCAGTGATGTGGAAGCAATAAATGAGTGTGACTCAAGGTTTTATTGCCGCCTGACAAAGGTGTTGCTTACTCCTTTAACCAGGAACTTTAATTACACCTTTTCCATGTGTTTTGTATCTTCGCCATGGTCATTTTGAAATTATATAAACTAGAACTGGTCTGTTATTATTATTAGTAGTAGTATTAGTATTATAATTATTGTTTTGCACTGAATATAAAGGGCTTGTTAAAGCTAAAAATCGACATTACAAAGCGCCTTAGGTGTAAGTGTTGTATATAAATGAGCATGTGGATGGAAACACGCGATAGTTTTAACCACATGGGGGTAGCAGTCTTTCACAGCAGTGCCAGAGGTAGACAGGGAGGCTCAGCTGGTAAGTGGTAGAAACTGTTGTTTTATGGGGCATCTCTCTTCTCCCACATGGACAGCAGTGGGAAGAGCGTTTGAAGTCAGGCCCGCTTCACCTCAGGGTGTGGAGATTGGCTATTGTTGCGCATTTAGCACCGCTGAGTAAGATGAATGTCTGGAGCTCAGCATGGCAAAACGCAGTATGTGTCAAATGTGGTCATGTGTGAGCAATGTGCTGTCTTCAGAGCGGCTTTTTATATTTAAAAAAAAGAAAGAAAAAAGTGCAATGGAAATTCAAAGAAAAAGCTCTTGAGATGTCACTGTCTTGTTCTAGATTTTACATAAAAATGCAGCAGAACAGGGGTTAACTGGACCCTGCATCTTACCAACAATTAGAACATGCCTATTTATTCAGTAATGATGATTTTTAGATAGATAGAAAAAGCATTTAGAGTTGATTTGGAAACCTACTTTCGCTTGAAATCTGTGGATGGGCTGCATAACATCACATTTCAACTAACACTGTTCATTGCTCACTATCTTGCACTTTGAAAAAATCTTTCTACTAAACAGTTTTCTTATACTTTTAGTCACATTAACTGTGAGTCTGCTGAGCCTGCATGCTCTCTGACAGCGCAGTCTGTCACATTCTTGCACATACATTCATACCTGAGACTCTAAATCCAGTTCAACCACAGTCTGCTGCTGTTTGTCACTAAGTGCACTGCTTAGGGGCACTTTGTACTTTAAGATTTGTAAGGTAGCAGAGAGCAATACTGTGTCAAAGTACTGTATCTGTTATACTTATCAATATTCATTGCCACGCCAAAGGTTGATTTATAGTGCATTTTTATTTGACTGGTAGGTTTATTTTGGCTGGAAATGAGATTATAAGACATTGTGTTAGAGATGTTAATGATACATTTTAGCTATTTGAATGGTTTCTATCTATATTCCATATGGTCCTGGTAAGTTGTACAATTTTTTAAACCATTCTAATACACTATAATTTGAGAACGGCTGATGCAGTGAGTTAATGGTCAGTTGTAAGTCATGGTTAGAACCAAAAAGCTCAGTGAGGACCTCCATTGTGGCTCCTCACAATACAGGGAGTTTCAACAGCGGAAACAGTGCATAGCATAATTATAAAGTACAAGGAGTTCCACACTGGAAAATCTTAAAGGATGTGGTAGAAAGCCAAAAGGGATCCCTGCACTGGCAAGAATGGTGGTGCAAGACGCCAAGAAGAATCCAAGGATCAGCACAAAAACTATCCTGATGAATGTGAGCAATTCTGGTCTCATCATGTCAATCAGACACTCCAGTAGACCAAGAACAAGGCTGGTCTCCATGGATCAGACCAAGGATGACTCCACTTCTCCAAGACGGACACACTAAAGCTCAACTGGACAAAGAAGAAAGCTTTTAGCCATTAGTTCTGTGGTTAGATGAGATGAAAATGGAGTTGTTTGGACATGTAAAGTAAACGGTATTATGAGAAAAGAGGAAACATTCAGATTGTGGAGGAAAACATCAGGCAGTCTGCAGGAAAAACTGCTCCTTGGGCAGCATTGGAGCTTCCAACAAGACAATGATGTGAAACATGGAGCCAAAGTGGTGAAGAAATGGTGAAGAGGAAACAATGAGAAGATGTTGGAGCGGCCCAGCCAGAGTCCAGACCTGAATCCATCCAGGATCTGTGGAGGAACTGAAGAGCAGAGTGATGGAGAGGAAGCCTTCAGCAAGCTGGAGATGAAGACTTGGAGGAACTAAATCCCAGTGGAGACCTGCAGAAAGACTGTTAGACACTAGAACTACTGATGGACTGCTGTGGAGGAACTGAAGAGCAGAGTGATGGAGAGGAAGCCTTCAAGCTTCTGAGAGATGGAGATAGACACTTGGAGGAACTAAATCCCAGTGGAGATGCGAAGAAAGACTGTTAGACACTAGAACAGCTGTTAGATTGATCTGATGGAAATAAAGGTTTTGCAGTTGATTACTGAGAAACGGTCTAAATTATTTTAGACATGGCATTTTTAATAAAAATGTAGAAAAGCTTAGAAGTAGTTAAAATGTAATATACACAATGTCTTACTGTGTTTTGTCACCTGTTCATATCATTTACAGCCAAAGGAAACCTACTGGTCAAATAAAAATTCACTATAATTCAAAACTTGGCATGGGTAGGAATAATTTTGGGCTTAACTGTACGGTACAGAAGAGATTAGCGAGGACTGTTTGGCACCAGATGGTATTTTGGTAGTCTGGCATGGAAGCTTCAAAAAGGTTTTCCTCACATTCAGAAGCCTTGTAGTGCATCACTTGTGTTTACTTTCCTTAAACCTGAGTGTGTCTTAAAACTGGGTTTTAATTGCAGCCCCTTTCAAATCGGTAAACTCGGTGTAAGCTACCACATAGCTGCACCTTTCCTCTGTGCCTGCCTGCCTGCCTTCGTAGGGCAAGGAAGAAAAAAAAAGCACTACAACAATGAAGGGTTTGGTTGATTTGCCAGCAGCAGTACTTTCAGTCTGGTCAGGCAGTTCTCTGAAGGCAGTTGTGAGGGTTTGCAGGTGGGAGGACAGTTTGGAGAAGGGTTGGATCTGGAGGACCTATAGGTGTTTCATCCTCCCAGTAAAGCAAAGACTGCAGTGCAGGAATGATCCAAACTGGCTGAAAAACACCAGACCCTCTTAGAGGCTCTTTCACAGCCAGAACTAATGCTGTAATGAAAACTGTTTAAATGTTTCTAGCAAATTTATATTGGTCCTTATTAACAGTTTCCCTAAAGGAATGTACCTGGAAAAAAAATAAGAATAAGACAACGAATGAAAAAGAAAGAACTAAAATAGTATAATTTAATGTCTTGTTAATCACCTTATTTTAAAACCATCATGTTTTATCATTTAACAGAAAATTCCTGATTAAGGAAGGAGGGTGTTTAGTCTTCGGTTGACTATTGGAAATGCTTATTCTATGTTCTGTTCATGTACCGGTATTTGTAGACTGGGTATGAGCAGTTGATCATACACAATATTATACTGGTACTGTACTTTATTTTCTGTTGTTGATTTATCTGTTATTTTCTCAATTAATTGATTAGTTGTTTGGTTTATAAACTGTCAAAGTTGTGAAAAATGAATCAGTTTTTCCTGAAACCCTAAACAAAATGGTCAAATGTCTTGTTTTGTCTACAACTCTAAGATACTTAGTTTACTGTCAGAAAGGGGGACAGAAAGCGGAAAATATTCACATTTATTCCGAATTTTGTTCTTAAAAAATTACTTAAACTGATTAATCAATGATCAAAACGGTTGCTGATTGATTATTGATTAATCCATTGCACCTCTAATTTGTTTTATATGCAAATCCATATATGATGTATGTGCATATTGATATGAAAATGTATGTAATACTTCTTTCACATACTTATATTAACATAACATGAAATTGTTGTTGTATTTTGGTCTTTATAGAGTGTATGGAGCCAAAAAATTATATCTCTGAGCCGAAAACCGCTAATAAGAACTATTTTGTGTCTAATTGTTCCCCTCAGATACAGATCCCTGTCTTCTGGAGAAGCAGGAGCAGCAGCAGCCCACATATGTTGCCCTCAGCTATATCAACAGGTAAAGAAATAAGTTCATATATGAAAGAAACTTGCTGACTGTTTAGTTATTAATGCAGTAAATCAACTTTATAAATTTACATGATCATGACATTAATATTATTAGTGCATGGCCTGTAAAAGTGTGTCTACAAAAGCCCTCTACGTCAGTGAGAGTTGTGCCGTGAAGAAGTGAAGTGTGTGCGCCTGCGAGCTTCTATCACCAATTTCAGATGTCATCTGGTGGATTGCTTAAATGAATTGCTGCAGTATTTGGCAGTTGGGTTTTTTTATTGCGCTGGGTTAATCCCAGTTGTCTTTGATATGGTGGTTTTAAAAGCCTTATGCAACAAACCAGTGCACAGGAAGGTCTGCCACTGTCTCCCTGCCTTCACAAACACATCTTGATGTGGCTATCACTTAATTTGTTAATTCCACTTTTGCTTTAACAATGTCTATGTTAACATTTCATTTTTATGATACACATTTACCAAAGAACTTTACTGTCTATCATAAACTCCCAAGAAGGTTTTTTTGATGGGAATGTAGCCAGTGTTGGGTTTTTCCAAGCATGTGTTTTACAGTAGCAGACCTACAATACAGCAAACATGAAGGTGGCAAGTTGCTCACTGTACACTGAATGGAAAATGTTTGCTGACCAGTTTCCCTCCTCTGAACGCCAGGTTTATGACAGATGCTGCGAGGCGAGAACACGAGGCGCTGAAGAAGAAGGTGCAGCCCAAGTTGTCTCTGTCTCTAACAGGCAGTCTGTCACGCAGCAATGTTTCCACACCTCCCCGCCACACCAGTGGAAACCTCACACCACCAGTCACACCACCAATCACCCCTTCCTCTTCCTTCCGCAGCAGTACACCTACAGGTAACCATCACCAGCACACTCGCATCTGGTTAGATCTCCGGTAATTAGTCACAGTGGCAGTGAAACACATGCTACTTAGTTTTTTTAATTGGTTTTAACATTGAGAACAATCGAAACAACTTTAGAATATATCGCTCTTGATTTTGCTTTCAGGTCGTAGCAAGGCTTTATGAATTAGGGTAGTTGTCTCTGTTTTTTGATGTAATGGCCAATCTCTCTTTTTACTCTTAGGTGCTGATCTTTACTATATACTCTGAACCCTAAAACGCACTTGCGGGTTTGAAAGGCATGTCATCCTTTAAAATTTGCCAAAATCACACCATTTATCACAGCCAGAAACTGTACAAACAGAAAGCATTGTTGCATTTTTTTTAACTGGAACTAATCATGCTTGATGTGCAGTTCTGTCAGTAAAAAGAAGAAATGATTGTGTAGCTTAAATCACAACATTTAATTAAGATAATTTTATTCTCTATGCCCCAAGAATATTCTGCAAAAGGCAAAAAACGTCTGCGATCCTCAGCACAACCGAGAAGCTGTGATTCACTCAGCTGCAGCCAACAATCATGTGGCAAAAATTCAGAAACGTTTCAGCTGAACTGCAGGCCGTGTTTACACAGAGCAGAGAGGAAACAAGTATGGAAACAAATTAGAGAGATTAGGAGAAAAATAAAACATTCTTGATCAATGAAATAAATGAAACATGGCTCAAAAATGGGGTACAGAGCAGAAAGTTGTTGGAAGATACATTCAGCATGGTGAGACATCTTTCTAGAGTTGATGTAAATGGTAAATGGTCTGCACTTATATAGCGCTTTTATCCAAAGCGCTTTACAATGTGTTTCTCATTCACCCATTCACACACCAATGGCGACAGACTTCTATGCAAGGCACTAGCCTGCCCATTGGGAGCAACTTCGGGTTCAGTGTCTTGCCCAAGGACACTTCGGCATGTGGACGGGGCTGGGGATTGAACCGCCAACCTTGCGATCAGTGGACAACCCGCTCTACCACCTGAGCCGCCCTGTGCAGAGTGGTGTGAAAAAAGGCTAGTTTGTAAAGGCTGTAAAATGTAAGTAGGGAAATATTTATTTTATGTAGAACCTCCAGTATTGGTAACAACTGTGGGCACTTGGAAAGATTTAGCATATATTAATTCCAGGTTTTTGCAATTTTTATAAAAATAAAGAATAAAAAAAAATCCATTTACTATATTTTTTTCTTTTTTTTAGGATTTATGCCAGTTTAACTTGGTAGTATTGCACAAAATATCTTTTTGAGTTCTTTCTACTTCTAGCTGTGGTTCTGCTGTTTCCATAAGGGTGCAGGACTTTATATTTCAGTGGAAAATGAGCCCACAGTGAGTAAAAATGTAAAGAGAGCAATAAACACCCATAAACTGCTTGAGGTCACGATAGTTAAGTGAGACTCCCGAATGAAACTGATCTGAACATTCTCCTTCTTCATTTTTTGTTGTTGTATTTGATAGTGCAAAAGCAACGTAATTATGATCAACCATGATCAGTTGGTGATAGAGTATAAATACGTCTCAGATATTCCAAAGTATACAGCATTTTATACCATAAAGGTCCATTTTTAAGAAACTGTGACCCCAAACATCCACTTGACTGAAAAATATATGTATTCCTGCCTGCTAATGTACTTGTATTTCCACCTCAATGTTCTCTTTCCAAAGTTTAAGATCTGAATATCCATTTGTCTTAACATCCATGTATTTCGCTAACTGAAAATGAGGTCATATGGTTAGATGTTGCCTTAAAAAATGCCTCATTCACCTGGTATTGATCCTTGTGCTGAACTGTGTAATATTTCACAGTTCAATTGTAGTTAACATGTTATAGATACATGGTTTATAATATATAGTATGTCTCTTTGCCATCTATGTAAAATATGTGGCAGGATTTTTGATACCATGCAAACCTGTAATTTTTTTTGGCATCAGCTGGAGGCTTAAGGAGACATCCATGTTACAAAGCTCACTTTCAGGCTGCAGACACTCAGGGACAGTCCTCATAGTGGAGCTAATTTGTTTAATCCACTGGAGTCTACTTTATCTAACAGGAATCTTTTTTAGTTCCTGCCTTGTAACGTTTTCCCATGTACTCGTGTCCTTGTTTTGTAAAGTATGAACCCTCATGGCACAACATCTTTACTTAATCGATGAGACAATAGTCTTGACCTTAGACCTCAGTGAAATGCACAAATTCTTTCCCACGATTTGCATAATTCAGTCTTTCCGAAAACTTGGGCACTGTAACACATGAAGTAAAGTTTCTGGGAACGCTGCCCCAGAGCGCACGCTGAGAAATACCCATGTTTTTCAGCCTGAAGGCGCAAAGTTCCAGGGTTTTCTCCCCACAGATGAGTCACCGAGTGTGTATAAATCAGGGCGTCTTGGAGACTGGCTTGTATGATTGCATGTCTGGCACAGATTCCCTCAATCATTCACCATTTGACTTTCTGTCTTTCACCCTCCCCACAGGTAGCGAATGTGATGAAGAGGAGGTAGAGTTTGAGGAGTCTGACAGTGATGAATCGTGGACCACAGAGAGCGCCATCAGCTCCGAGTCCATCCTCAGCTCCATGTGCATGAATGGAGGAGACGAGAAGCCTTTTGCCTGCCCTGTTCCAGGCTGTAAAAAGAGATATAAGGTAATTCAATCTCTTACATCTGATTGAAATGTATTGTAACCGCTTACCAAGCCTGGAGAGACCAAATGAAAACCTTTGCTCTTCACAAAGTGTGAGATAGAGTAGATGATTTTATTTTGTTCGCAGGAATAAATCAAAATGGATTCCCCGCTGTTGACTAGTGGAAAAAATGGTTCCTACTTGAGCATTACGACAACATAAATGCATACATCTAGTCCACTTGTGTGATGTGGAGTTTTACAGGATTTTCCATTCACATCTGGCGTGTGCGGTCGGGATAAATTATGTGCAGCCTGAGAAAATTGCATTGCTGACGTGAGTGACAGGGTTATAGGCGATGACTTAGTCTGAGGTAGCAGGCACCATTCGGGCATCTGTTTAGGGGCAGAACAAGATTGGTTTGCAACTAGAAAACATTTTTATTTCTCCTCCTACGCTTAATTGTTGACTGGCAACCTCGTTTTATCCAAAAATCATGCAAGAGACACACTATAAGGCCTTTACGGCACATTCTAGCTGTATTTTAAACAATGGTGTTCTTTTAACTTTGTGGTAACATCTTTTCTGTTTCAGCTCATTAAAGATGGACGTAACCTCTGAGTAAAAACGTGAAGCCAACACCAAAGTGACTTAAACCTGCATTTTTTCTGGGGCGCCCCAATAGCCTAACGGTTATGTCGCGTGACTCAAGTGCTAAGGGGTAGCGGCTGTCCCGGGTTCGATTCCGACCTCGGGTGTTTACCGCATGTCCTTCCCCACTCTCTCCCATTTCTGACTCTATCCACTGTCCTATCTAATAAAGGCATATAAAGCCAAAATTAAATCTTTAAAAAAAATGCATTTTTTCTAACAGCCAGCAGGGGGCGACTCCTCTGGTTGCAAAAAGAAGTCCGATTGTATAAAAGTCTATGAGAAAATGACCCTTCTTCTCCTTTGATTTGCTAACTCAGTCTCAATCCCGGGCTTCAAGACTTTTTGAATACAGCATGGTATTCATTTGGTAAATTATGGTTTCATTCAGAGTAAAATAGACGATAAAGCAGGGTATATTTTAGGGCAGGGCTACCTTTTAATTAACAGGTTGCTACAGAATCGGCATGCATAGTTACCTCAGGTTTTCCAGTCAGATTAACCACTGCTTGTAACGTCTGGTTTCAAAAGACCAAGGTGGCGGGGTGCCCGATAGCTTTTCGATTGAGTGGTTGCCCTATGTGCCCCTATTGCAGCAGTCTGGGTCCAATTTCAACTCTCTTTGCTCCGCACTTTCCTGTCCCTCCTCAACTATCACTATCAAATGAAGGCAAAAAGGCTAAAAAAGATAATGTTAAAAAAAAAAAGACCAAAGTGGTGACAGCCAAATGCCAAACTCAAGGCTTCATAACTGTCCAAAAACCATTGGTGAACATCACCTATGATTTACAGTGAATGTTTCAAAAGTTTCTAAACTAAAGGTTTTCTGAGTTTGGTCTGGAGGAACTTGATTTTCCTGCACACAGCCCTTATAATAACCACATCCAACACCTTTGGATGAATCGAAACGCAGGTGTCATCCACAAATTTTTATTACTTAATGTCTTTATATATTTTTTTAATGTATGTTGTCCACACCAAGGGTTTGTAGAGTACAGGAATTTCAATCCTCTCTATGTCCTGTACATATTGCAGCATTAACAAATAAAAAGACTTGACTTGACTTGAGACTTGACTAACAATGGAACCTGACTTCATTAAAGACCCCTGAAACTCATCTCTGTGTGCCAAAGTTACATAATTAGAAGTTTTTCCCATGTAAATAATAACCTGTTATCCTCGTAGTTTCAATCGTAACATCCCATCATACGAGGATAACCATGACCTGGATGACTGAGAACCTTCACAGACAATAACTTCCTGCTTTCAAATGGCTTAGATGTGACTGCATTATTGCTTCATCTAGAATGTGCAGATGCATGTCTCTCTACATACCTTCCTCCATACTCGCTGCACCTCAGCACACCAGCTCACCTCCTACTCTGCTCTACCACTTTAAAACTACTCTACGCTACGCAATGGCAAGTTGAAATACTGGAGTAATTCTGAAGAAGAAGAATGGTACAGAAAGCCCAACCCTACAAGTTAACAAGATTGGTTCCTGAGGTTTGTTATGTATGAAATCCTTGAAGTTTGAATCTGTGTTTCTGAGACTGTTATCGGTACGCTGTAGTTTCAAGGTGAAAATACTCAGCCATGGTGTGGACTGCCTACTTTGCTCATAATGTGTATTCCAGTGTAAAAAAACACCATTAGATATTGTCACTGGAGAGGCTTTATGGTGCATTTAAGGCCAAAATCAGAGCAAATTCCTGGATCCAGTGTCAATAATCTTGTAAAACACCTTCCCTGAAGAGTTGATAGAGAAACATATTAATGCTCATTGGTTTGGAATGAGATGTTAATCAGTCACATATGGATGCAATTTCTGAGTGCACCTATTCTTTTCCCCATGCAGTGCAGATGAGATAAGCTCAGACAATTCTCCTTTTGTTACTTCTAACGCACAGTGTTTAGTGTTTATGTGTCCAAAGTGATGTCTCGTTCTGTTTGTCTTTACAGAATGTCAACGGAATCAAGTATCATGCCAAGAATGGCCACCGAACCCAGATAAGGGTGCGCAAACCCTTCAAGTGCCGATGCGGGAAAAGCTACAAAACATCTCAGGGTCTCCGTCACCACACCATCAACTTCCACCCGCCCATCTCTACCGACATCATCCGCAAGATGCAGCAGTAGAGGCCGAGTGAACTCCACCATCACCAGCAGTGGCTGTTTCTCATTCCACCCCATCCCCTCTCATCCATCAGCCCCTGACCCTTTTCTTTCACTCTTATATATACACTTAGCTATGACACTATTATTTTTTTTTTTTGATTGCATGGTTCAAATGTATTATTATTAATTTTTATTCAGAATGTCACCTTTACATACTTCAGTTTTGTATTTTGCACATTTAAGCTATCGTTTATCTTTTTTGTTTTTCTTTGACATATGGTGCTTGTTATTGATGAGGGCATGTTGTAGACTACAGAATGACCACATCACAAGTAGCCTTGCATGTACAGTAGGGCATTGTTTTAAAGGGAAAGACAGGAAAGATTAGATTGTTTTTGTAGAGAAAGGAGGCACCGTTACCTTGCTTTTGCACCTAAAATGTGACAAAGGTGTATGAAAAATGAATGTGTGCTGTAGCCTGAAAATCCAACATATACAAAAGCATTTTTTCAGTCTCTATCAGATTTACTGTAGTTACTTTTCCTTTCATATCACTAGAATTCAACACCCTTTTTTAAAAATCTCTTTTACTGCAACCACTTGTGTGTGTGTGTGTGAGCACCAAAGGATTATCTCAGGTGATTTTTCGCAAGCATTTCAGCACCACAATCCTGCCCAAGTGTTTTCAAAGTATTTATGCTGTTCAGTGGGATCATGGGAACTCCGTTGTGCTCCCGATCACTTTCCTCAAGATCTACGCAGTTTTTCTTCCTTGCTACTTTACAGTAAGGGATTGAAGCACTTTTTGTAAAAGTTGCCAAACAAAACAGCATTTTTGCCAATATCCTGTTTCCAGTGTATATACGTTAAGTGTACAATTGCACGTTCTGCGATAGATTCCTCCAGGTGTTTTCAGTATTGTGAGATTTCTGTATGAACAGTAGTTGCCTTGAATTGTAAAACCATTCCAAACAGTGCAGTAAATCTTTGTATGGCTTCGTTTTGACAGTTCATACAAACTCAGCTGAAGGCAGGCAGCCAGTCCAGACTGTTTGCTGTTCACTGACTCCCTGGTCTTACAGAACTATTTGATTAATCCGTGTCATGGATAATAGGAAAACATGGGCTAACTTTAGCCGTATATTTAGCACACTGGTGCTCTCAGTTTGCTGAGAGAAACACATGCAGTTCTTACTTTGTGCCATAACGATATAATGTCAGTCATCCGTGAAGACTTAATAAGAATCATAATAATGAACCACAGGTCAAGCAATGCCACAAGAATAGGAATTACCAACACTGAGCCATTAGGTAAAATCTTCACAGCATGGATGTTAGTGTTAATAAACTACAGCCCAATTAAGAATTGTGGCAGTATTATTCTGCCAGTATGGAGAAAAATCTTTGTTATAGTGTACAGTGAATGTATTGTCATGTGTTAAGTGCATTAAATTATATTTTCATATGTTTCTGAGGTAAGAAAAACTATACTATGTATGAAAACGTGTATGAAAAGCTAAAAACCAGAGGTGGTGACGTACTGTATTTCTTCAAACAAAAAAAGCTGCTTCATGTAAACTTTTGTTACGTTTAGAATAAAAGTTCCTCTGTTCCTCTGACTCCCGCGTCATTAACCTGCATTTGGACACGATTCAGTTTTCAAACAGACTTTATTCGTTCATTTTAGATACATGAAACTCACTGAACTAATGAAACATTTCTATGAATAAAATAACTTAATACGTTAAAAGAGAAGAACAAAAGGGGGGAAATTTAACAGAAGCTCAGCATGCACTCATTAGCTAATGATATGAACGTTTCTTTTAAGGATTCAGACACAATTAAATAATTAGAATCAAAACAAAAGGAAACCTAACGAAAAAAACAAATCTATATCATACACAAAGTATCAAGGCTGTCACAATATCATTGGCTTTAATTATTCTAAAATAGATGATCTGATGATATACTGTATAATCATGTATGGATATAATCACTGAAGATTCTCCCTGACTGCATATAGTGCACCAAGGCTGCTTTCTATGTATAAAGAATGACCAAATGACTTGTACAGTGATGTTGAAGGGGGGGGGGGAGCATTTGTTTGCATGTTTTAAATGTAAGTTTGGTAAACACTTATCTCTTTCCCTGATTCGTTACATCCTGTAGACTAACAGATCTGTGAAGTCAATTAAAAGTCAGTATATATTCGTACAACAGTCTTATCCCCCTAAATTATTCTTCAAATCCAAATGAAGGGAAACCTTTCACCTATAAAAAAAAACATTTTGGTTTGCAAACATTCAGTAGCCCTGCGATATACACTGAATTAGAACGTCATTTTTAAAATGTCACATCACCTCAAAGTGTTTCTCTAAGTTGAAGTAAGAAAGCGAAAGTCAGTATAGTCCTAAAGAGAGGATCTTCACACCATTACATGCAGAAAAGAGTGCAGAGTGACTGATTTCAGTGGCTGACGGAGAAGTTGGCAGACTGGATGTGCTGATTTTTCTGATTCTCTAGTCGAAGGTGAGCGGGTGGCCGTCGAAGTGAGTGAGCACGTGATTCTCAAACACCTTCTGGTCGCAGTCCAGCGGGAACTGCTCACTGCACATGGGGCAGATTTTCCAGTGGCTCTCCACGTGCTCCTCGAACTTACTCTGGTCGTAGTTGGGCGGGAAGATGACCTCGCAGAGCGGACATCTTTTCATGTCCATGCTGAAGATGAAGAGGAAGGCAGGGAGAGAATGCTCACGTTAATAGGCAGTGAGGCAGTGATGTGGGCAAACCAGGAGCTCTGGCTAATAAAGAGCATCTGTCTGATGCGACGTGGGTGGCCTGCTGTTCAACTAATACCAACAAAAGGGGGCTGTGCAGCTTTACGCAAGTTACAATGCACAGGTTTAGTAACTGTAGGGTGCAGCAAACTTGGACGGCATTTACGAGAGTTCAGGCATGCGAGGGTGTGTTACCTGGGATCAAAGCAGAAGGCAGTTTGTCCATCATTCACAAATGGGCTATGAGTTTCAGTTGCTGTGGGCTGTTCATTGGTGTTGCCCTGAGAAAGATAAAACAACAATTTAATAAAAAATATAATCCCCAGCACACAACAGACAATAAACTTTAATCTGTAAGTATTTAACTGCACAGCGCAGAGAGGCTCACATTGTTGTTTTGCTTTTCCTCTGACTCCTCGTGGCCTTCTGGCCGACTGTGGTTGCGGGTGGGTTGGATACACACCACATTGCTGTCCCAGGAGGGCGGCCCAACGGGGGGCAGCCTAAGTGGCTGGTCATCTGAGAACTCTTCGTCTGCCTCATCTGCACGGAAAGAATTCAGACACTACTGTAAATAAAGCAGATCCTTCTTGCTACTCTTGGTGGAGAACAGTACATGTAGCTTTCTGAAAAGAGAGCCAACCTTTTGAGTCAGAAATGGAGTAAGGGTTCCCAAAATGTAGCTTGCTGGGGCTCTGAGAAACCAGCAGAGGAGTGGGGGCATCCTGGGTGTAAGGGACCGGGTACTGCAGGAATAAAGGCACACTGGACTGGAGGTTCTCCAAACTGGTTTTCTCACTGGCCCCCTGATCCCCCTTTCTGCTGCTGCTGCTGCCCTTCTGGAGCTCCTGAGGAACACAACAGCAGAATTTAAACAATTTTTCAGAACAGCAAAGACCAACGGTAAAATTAAATGCCACCAGAAGTTATATATCTCGTTTCAATCTGTATATATTCAGTGTAGTTTCATTAGGAGGTAACCTCCGTTATCCAGGAGTGCCCTAATCACATTCAAAGCATAATACAACCACAGTCTGACCTACTGGGAAATTCTATCTCACTGAATTCAGGATGGAACCAGCAAACTTCCAGACAGCACGGATGCCTCTCTAACCTTTAGGCAACCACTTCCCCGTATCTGATTTCCTCTCTCTGAGCCTCCCAGTCTGATAAGGCAAGAAATCCATCACTTCTTACAGTCCCAAAGCAAAGCTGTGAGTTCTTTCCTTTCTGTCTTGCTCACTCAACCAGTTTAATTAGCACCTTCATTAAAAAAGAAACTCTTTTCATTTTCAAAGGGAATGGGACTCTGTGTTTTATTGAAGTTAGTTGCAGACGCCAAGTTAATTTACAGTCTAAACCTCAAATTGGGTCATTCTACTCCTCTTAACTATAACAGCATTACCTCGAAGCAATATTTTAGGTCAGTGAAGACCTTACTGTGGCCCGAAGTAATGGAATGGAAAATAAGAACTCATTTACTTTGCGTCTACAATTAGAGGCATATTAAACACAGACCAGATTGGGAGAGGGAAAATGGCAGGGGTATGGCACATTTCAGGGAATTTTTAGGGTGGAAGAAGTCTATAAAAGAGAAAATGAAAGCTGTCACTAACCCCCTCCAGTTTTTCCTTCTCCTTCACAACAAGCGCAAGTGAGTCCTTCAGTTCCTTCACTTCCCGTCCCTTCTCAGCTACCTGGCTCTGAAGCAGACAAACGACACAAAAACAAAGGAATGAAGAGACATTTTCTACCCTCAAACTTCTGATGTGCTGCTGATTGAAAAATGCATCACTGAAATACAATCAGACCTCAGTATGTGACATTAATTGATCATAGCCATAAAAGGCTTCCCTTTGCAGAGGACTGATTTATGCTCAATACAGCTCAAAGCAAAACAACCTGTTTGAATTCCTCTGAGACACTAAGCAAATATCCGCCTGACCTGAGCCAAGCACAGCATTAGCCAGGCAACTAGAGATGACTCCTCTGAGCCAAGCTTTGCTTGTCTCCAGAGCCTGACATAAACAGCAGTAAAATGTCGTCTCACAGATAGGCCTGCTCATAAACAACACTGTCAGAGCAACTGTGTTCAAGGGGAGAGATAGCATCAAAGGCTCCATCCTTGAGCTAGACCAGCCATACACAGCGGTAAAAGCACAGAAGAGCCTAAAGACAGACCTGCTTTGAAGACAGCAGAGCATCGCTGGCAAAGTCTGCAGTCTGGCTATACTAACCTTATAACGATCTTCTTCTGCTGCAAGCTGCAGCTTCAGGTTCTCGTTAGTCTTCAGTTGCTCCTTAAATTTCACCTCCATCTTGGCCAGTTCATCAGCAAACATGCAGCTACGCTCCTTCTCCTCCTAAAGAGCAACAAACGTTGTCCAGTTCCCTTTTAATCACAGCGCATCATCACCTTTGAACTACAGAAGTCCTTCACATGTTTGAGCATCCAGTTTAGGGATGCATGGCCAGCAAAAATGTAAAAAAAACAACAACTAAAAAACACTTCTTACCATCAGCATCTGCTTGCATTTTCTGTACTTGTCATTCCTGTCGGACGCCTCTCTGCTGATGCCTTTGAGCTTCTCCTGGATGATGGCTTCCAACATGGGATCAGCAGAACCGGGACTTCCTGAAAAGACAAAGAACAACAGTCAGAGAGTTTCCTCGGGTTATTTTCTTACCAGTTTGTCTGTATATGTATGCTGCTACAACCTACCAACTTTTCAATTTATCCGAGTTCAAAATAAAACAAAAAAAGCAAAACAATAGCAAGAACAAAAGATACGTCCACATTAACACCTTTTTAAAGCATTTTTGATTATTGACTGTATTCTCCAAATGCAATTATTCATTCCATAACCTACAATCCAGCATAATTAGACAAAAGTACCTGGCACAGATGTATCTGGACTCACTGATGCTGGGATTGTTGCGGCCTCTTGTGCTGAGCTTCTCCTCAGTTCCTAGAGACAGCAAAAACTAATTATCTAAACACAACAACAAGACAGAAACATCTGAAAATAAACAAAAAACTAGCTGTGAATGAACAAAAGCATGAGCTGGACACAAACGTAAGGAACTGTAGCTATCAGAATATTAACATAAACAACAAACACAGAAATAAAAGTTTGCCAGGAACAACAATTACAACATGTTTTTTGTGTATTTACATTGCAGATATTAAATTGCATGTATGTCTTACAGAAGCATACTGAACACTGATGAAGATGAATTTGTCTAATCTCATGGTCTATTGCACTTCATCCCAGTCAATAAATGGCCAACACAGACTGAGAAATGGCAAAATGACCCTTTAGATCTAAGGGCATTTCATAGGATGTGATACTATTACAGAAATCTACTGCAAGTTCTGTTCTTTCACTTGTTGGGACAAGAAATCAGCGTGCAGGCTGGCATCTGGCAGGACCTACCCCTTGCTGTTCAGAGAGTTTAAGCACTTGTTTTTGCAGACGCTGACATTCCTTGTATTTCTCCTTGTAGTGTTCTGCAGCCATGTGCAGCCGCAGCTTTAGGTCCTCCACCTCTCTCTGGAGTTCTGCTACAACAGCTGGGTCGGCAGCGGCTTCTTCCTCTGCTTTGGCCTGGCGATGTAAAAACATAACAGCAGAGCAGATCAGACACCAGCAACAATAATGGGCCAACTACACAGAAAGCATTATAAAAAGCATCTTTTGACAGTAAGTCATCACCTATGATGACTAACACTGTTTTTATATCAAAGAGGTGCTATCAAATTATACGTCAGTACAAGACTGGCGATCAATAAAAAGCAACTATGGAAAGAAAGAATTATAGCCTCCTTGAAAGGCAGAAACAGTAAAACCGCTTGTGAGAGAAACTTATTTGTTTTATCCTTTGTATTCCATTTACTTTTAGTAACTTTCTCACTCGCTTCTACTAAACATACCATACCAGGAATACAGTTGGATTATTTTATATGGTACTATTAGGATTTAATTACTATTCTATTCTGTGAGGGGAAATAATGATAAATAATATTGTGATATACATGTTGTATATGATGTAAACAGAAAAAACCTGAACCTCTTACTTCTATGTTCTTATAAAATTATATTACTTATGTATACTTCTTGTTACTTTTATGGTGCTAATTATTCAACATGTGATTTTGTATGCTGTCAAATATAAATATTTTAAACTCAGTTGTTTCCATCTACTTGCTTATTGCAACTCAAGGTTTTCTACACTTACACACCTCCTACACCTGTTCGCCACTATATTAAGCAGGTTTAATCTTTCAGTAAAGTCCACTCAAAACACCAAAGCCTGCCATCTTTTATCCTTACAGCTTCCTGCTTGGCGTCTGCCTTCATCTGCTCTACCAGGCGCTCCAGGCGGACGCACTGGGCCTGAGCGTCAGCCTTGGCCTGGCGGAGGGCATCGGCCTCCAGCTTCATGTGGTACATTTCGGACATGGTTCGGTCGCGTGCGCTTGAGGCGTCCCGCAACTCAGCCGCCAACAAGGAGGACTGCTGCTGGTTAGCCTGGAGCTGCTCCTCCTTCTGCCGCAGCTGCTCCTTCAGGGCTTTCATATCTCCCTGTCAGAAAAGAACACATTTTAGTTTTTTTTTATTTCCATAAATGCCACTAAAGATGTGTTATTATTGTTATTCTTCATCGTTCTATAATTAATCTTCAAATTATCATGTAATATATAATTAATCACGTTAAATGCTGTATATTATAATCTAGCTAGGTGACTTTTTTAAGCCTCAAAACAAAATTATGTATACCAAGGGGGAAACTTTGGCCAGGATCTCTCTGTACTGCTTCTCCTTCTCGGTGAGGCATGCTTGAAGGCGTCCCACCTCCTCTTTAAACTGGGCAATTGTGTTTTCCTTGTTTACATCCACAGACTTCAGCATCTGCAGCTCCGCGCTCAACTTAGTGTTCTCCAGCTCCCGGTTTTTCAGGTGAATCTGGTGCACACACACACACACGCACACACACAGTGATGAAAACACATGCCTACACAAAAGAAGTTATAAAACACACAAGCAAAGTTATAAAACATAAAGTTGTTGGCTTTTGCCTCATTTATACAACACCAATGACGATCATGTACCAAAGAGCACATTAAAATAAATGTTGCATGACCTCAATTACAAAACAGAGATTGAGATAGACCCATAAAGTTGTCCTTGTACAACAGCCCCAGTGTGATGGTGCAAGTTAAATTAGGTATGGGTTTTCGGCCTCATTTCTGTGGCGACACTACAGTATGTGGCACTCCCACTTCCTGTGCAGTGTCCGCACCAACAAAGACAAAGAAACACCAGACGGACTAGAAGACAGAATAAGGCATGCCGTGTTTAGACTAAAAGGTTGGGCAAAATAATCCCAGAAGAACAAAGTGGAAAAACAGGAAAGAAACCAAAAAAGTCAATGAACTACACCTCTAAATTTGGTGAATCTAAAATAACAACAATGCTGTAAATTGTACAGACTGTAAAGCTGTCACTAACTTCAGTTCGACAAACCAGTGCTTAGGCAACCGCACCGACATAATGTGACAAAGTGCTTAGCTGCTACCTACCTGAACCTGGACATCCTTATTTTGGATAAATCTTAATGTGATAACACAACATTAAGACAAAACAAAGTATTATCAGAGTGCAACTCTTTTGAGGAAACACATTACAGGAAACTAGGCCTGCACAATATTGGAAAAAAAAACTGACAGTGTAATATTTCATTTTCTGCCATATAACAAAACACTGGAGTTTTTTACCAGATGACTTGAATTTTGAAGAATTATTTATTCAAAAATGACTGAGGTGATTTTGCATCTGCACCAAAAATGAAGAAATACCACAAAAAAGCAGAAAAAAGCTGTTTGGAACCCGTCTGATACGGTGTAACCCAAATTAGTTGTATTGTGCTTTGGATGGCATTCAGATCTGGCTTTGCACATGTCGTACTGGTGGTGCTGATCTAAGTGTCAAACCAATTCATTGTGTGCAAGACACTGCTGACAGAGTATCTGTTTTTAATCAGCATCATCCATGCCTTTGCTGAAATATTTCCATGATGAACTGATGTTGAATTTCTTTCTGCAAACAAATCTCCTTTTTCTGTGTTTCTGTATTCCTTGCTTATTTTGTTGTGCACATGTGGAGCCTGCATGTCTGCAAACTCTGTGTGGTGTGTAAAATGTTTAAACTAAGTCAGTGTATCCAATAAATTGGAGTAAATTATGTTCTATCAGACAGACTTCTCACGTAGATTGGTCATTGAAAACCATGCAAGTGTTCTTTTGGTATCAAGCAGCCAAAATAAGTTGCAGCATGATCTTCAAGTTAATTTGCCTCTCTTCACAGTGACTATTGCGCATGCTCTCTTTGCGATGTCGATGCTGAAAGGAGATATTGTGCAGCCCGACAAGAAGCTCATAAAAAATTTACGTTACCTTGTACAGTTCCTTCTCATCTTTCTCATTCTTAAGGTGAGATTCAAGAGCCTCCTTCTCTGCTGTAAGTTTCTTCACTCTGTCCTTGAGACTAGAGAAAATGCCGTAAAAATGATAGTCATTAGCCATCACAGTGTTTATGTTGACATAATAATTGTCTGTGCATGCAAGCAAAACATGCAATTTAGTAAATGTGCAGCAAGCCCTGCATTAAGAACTCACCTGTCCAGCTCAGTTTCCTTTTGAAGGCCCTTCTGTGTGACTCCAATCAGATCCTCCTCTAACTGGATAATTCTGGCTGTGGCCTCTTCCAGTCTCCTCTTCACCTCTTCTTTCTCCTCAAGTAGGGCCTGGGAAGAATGCTGCACCTCCTGGAAGATAGAAACCCAAAATAAATGAGGAACAATGCTTGTGCATCAGCTAAAGTATAATGATTCTAACAGAAAAAATAAACAGTATTATGCATTTTCCCCCAGATCTACAGTATGTGAATCTAGATGGCTTAAAATCTGTCGTGACAAAATAATACTAGCTTCCTAATATACGACTTTCCACTTCTGTCTTTGACTCCAAGCTTGTGGAAAACGTGTGCAAAACATAAAAATTTTATTGTCTCTGAAATGCGAGGCTAAATCAAAACGAACATTACGGCCCGACGCAGCGTTTCAAGTTAAAAAGATGACATCAAAAAACGAAATGATTTTCTTACAATTTGTTTATAGGAAGAATTTTGGAATCTTTATATTCACACCACATAAAAAAATCATATAAAAGTATAGTCATAAAATTAACAGCCACAAAATCTGTAATCATGTTTTCATCTGAAAGCCGCTTTAAAACCTGCGGATTTATGGCAGAGGACGGCAAAATAAATTATTACTGACAATGCTTTTAAGACTTAATGTTATGCTATAAAAAGCGGAATTACATCTTTGATAATACAGACATTCATATCTGTCAGAGTGTGATTTATTATTTCAGTGTATCATGAGTTTGGACTGCTCTGCATGGTGGTAAACCTTCGCTAGGGGGTGCTAAGAGACTGTTTGGCTAAATGTAAAATGGACCTTTGAATAACTACATAAACTAAAGAAGAGTATTAATCATATGAATTTCAGCATGTTCTGCCATCTTGAAGTACAACTACAATATATAACAATAACTGACGGGTGTATTTTGGTTTCATTAGCAGTCCTACACGTTTTAGACAAATATGACCTTTCCCCTTCATTCTGCTGGCACTCCTACCTGCCTTTCAAAAAATGACTCAGTCAATTCTCAGCTTACTTGGTTCTCTCTTCTCAGCTGAGCACAGATCTCCTTCTCCTGCTCACACTCCTTCTGCAGGTTTTCTTTCTCAGTTTCCAGCTGCTCCTTCTCCTGCTGCAGGAGCGCCATGTTTTTAAGCAGCTCATCTTTCTCTCTCTGGGCTTCTTCTACCTTTTGCTGCAGGGAAGAAGAAGACGAAAGGAAGAAAAATTGTTCCGAGATGTTTAAATGTTTGCGATTCAGTCATTTATCTCACCAACAAATGATAACACTCTGCTGAAATTGTGTGTTTTTGCAGTTGTATGCATTATTACAATGAGCTAGATTTGATATTTAACCCTCCAAAACTCACTGGCTGATCTAAAAGACATGTTATCTTTTTTAATGACACAATTTATCACATCCAGAGAATGTACAAACAGAAAGAGTAGTCAGATATTCAACTTTCTAACAATCTTCAAACTAATCATGTGTGAAATGCAGTTCTTTCAGGATACTTAAATTAATCTGAGCTTAAAGTCCTGATATTTCATCAAGAGCATTTTATTCTGCATGTCTCATTTACAAATTTTGCTCTAACCACATTCTGTAAAAAAAACAACAAGAAGAAAATCTGTTCTCCTGTGTGCAACCGTGGAGCCATTAGTTATTTAGCCGCGACTAACAGTCACATGACGAACATTTACAGACAAACGAGAGGAGACATGGACGTAAACAAGTTTAAAATGTAAGTAGTTAAATATCTGAAGTATGTAGGGGGGGGTATGTACTTGTGCGATAAAATAAATGCTACTTGGCTCAAAAACAGCATACAGTGGAGCAAGTTCTCACCAAGTTCATGGAAGGTACATTCATCATGGGGAAATATGTTTCTCAAGTTGATGTACATAGTGTGGGAAGTACTTTGTAGCGGCTGTAAAAATTTAATTAGTCAATTATCTATAGTATGTAGACAACATTTCTTTTTAAGTAGCGGTACCACCTGTGGTTACGTGGGGAAATGTTGTATGTGTCAATCATAGTTCAGTCAAGTAGTGCATAAATGATTAAAGAAATTCAACTTTGGCTTTTTATTGCACTCTAAATGTGTCATGTTGCACAGAAGACATTGAAGTGCAGGATTTTATATTGGCGTGATAACTGAGAACACGACGAGTAAAAATGTGCCAGGAGCAACAAACGCAGACACTGCTAGGGGGTTCAGCAGGTTAATTAGAATGGCTAGATTATGACAGCAAAAAAAAGATTCATAAACGCTCAAAGTGTTGCATACTGCTGCTGAGGTGCACTGTACCTCCAGAAAGCCAGCCTTGGTGGTGACCACCAGGATGTCAGAGTTGCATTCATCCTCCACAGTCAGCAGCTCGTCTTCTGAGGGGCTGTTGGCGCGAAACTGGAATGGTGTGCTGGCCCCCCGGATCTCCCCTTTGTGTGTCACGTAACAAAACTGGTAGAACTCGCCGTCGTCATTGGGCACATAATATCCTGTGGGGGGGGGGAAGACACCTAGTCAATTAAGTCATACAGACGGGGGCACAGATCAGCCCTGTGCTTTTATCTCAACCTGCACACTTATCCAAAAGTTACAACAAACTAAAAACTGTGGTAGCTGATTGATCTGGAGCACGCACTACACATGTGTTAAGTTGTTGGTTTCAATCAAAAAAAGGAAATCAAATCTTTTCTCTCTTTGCGCCAGTTTCCATTACTTTATAAAGAGCGGTATAAAAGATTAAAAAAACACATTAACTCAAACATTAACACCAGAAAAGAGGTGTGTGAGAAAAGTTTCTCATTTCATTCCATTCATATCGATTCGGTATTAAACTTTTAACAATCCTCCGAACAGCCCTGTGATATGCGGTCATTAAAAGGTGTCAAAGTTATAGAAAATTATGGTATGATCTTACCCTGAAAGACCACCGTTCTGTTGACTGCGGTGCCTTCCACATAGTTCTCAGGGAGAGGCGACCACAAGAATGTATAATAGTCCCTCGCTGTGCTCCAACCAACCTGTGAGACATTGTGGGGAATCCATTCAACCAGACGCTCTCACCACATCAGTGTAAGATAATAACAATGGAGGATTAACAGGGAGACTTTCCCGAATGCATAGTGTCACTTCCAAAATGTCTCAAACTGGTTTATTACGGTAATCATGGGGGGTTTTAATCTATGCAGGGATGATAGCGTAAGGACAGGTCTGCTGTGATATTTTTTCTAACAAGAAAAATGATCATCTGGAAAGCACTCCTGGTCACCATGTGCATGTGGCCTGGCCCTTGTCATGAACAAGCCGAACTGTGGAAATGTAGCTACAACTCACTTCTAACAGGAAGAGGGAAATAGGTGAAAATTTTATACATAGGCAACTTGAAAATGAAAACCAAAATGTAATTATACGCATTTTATGTGTTGTTAACTGATGGCTGATGAGGGGGAAGTGCAGAAAATACATCCATAACTTCAGACCGGTGCCATAAAACTGTCAAACAAAATCTGTGTCACATTGAGCTGGCTGGTTTTCGGTGTGCACACACACAGGCGCACACATGCATCCACAACAAGCCCAGTAAAACCAGCCTATTACTCCAACTTCTGCCACAAAACACGATTTAAGTCATGTGATGTGACTATGAAAACTTTTTTGAATATTCATGTAAGCAGATCACATACTGCTTCTTGCAAACAGATACTGCTTTTGGTGTTAGCAGCCTTTTTTCCCACTCTCTGTGCAGTTTATTTTCTCACCTGTGTGCAAACAGCCTACAGCTACAATGCTGTGAGTGTTCATCGGAGCCAGAGATAGAAGGCCCTGGTGCTCCAAAACCCCCAATTGTTACCAGTGCAGTTCCAGCCTCCAGCAGTAAAGAACAGGAAGCAATTAAAACATGCACCTAGTTAGTGAGTGTCATTACTGAAGGCTAGCCTTCACCAGTCCACTCATTAGAGCTGCAGAGGTGGTGGTGGGTGAATGCTCTGAGAGGAACTTAGAACAGACTGCTCTGCAATGTTTAGGAAGACAGGAGGGAGAGACAGTGTAGGGCTATCGTAGAGAAACTCGACTAGACACAAAAACACAAATCTCTGAGAAACTTCCAAAATATGACCACAGAGTCTACAAATGCAACACGTACTTCAGGTTTAACATTACTTTTCAACACCATTCCAACAAAGTCATAATTCTTCCAGACGTTGGTGTACACTACTGCAGGAGGTACTGTATTGTCTACGTGTCAGTCAGTCTGTTGAGGAGTGAGTTGTTCATGAATCACAGAGAGGTTGTGCTTATAGACGCGTTAATTATAAAGCTGAGTTTACTTTCTCCTAGGCCACACTGATAACCTGTCCTAACAGCATTCCCACACAAAGCCGTGCACAGCTCTCATCCGTATAGCAAACGTTCCAACCTAAAAGGGTCAGAGGCTCCTTTTGTCTGTAAGTAAAACTGGTTAAATGTGTAAATAATTTCATGTTAGAACATATATATATGTATATATAAATCAGTTTAAGTTAATCATAATCCAATTTAGGGACATTTCAAACAACATTTTAAGCTCCTTTCCATAAAGGCTGTTCAAGGCGGGACTGCTGCGCCTTTATTCTGCCTTTCTGCTGTTCTGTGTGTAAAGTACTGAGACGTAATTGGGGGGCATTGTTGCTGCGCCTTTGAGCCGGCAGCAGAGGCAGAGAGAGCTGAATTGGCGTCTGTGTAAAAGGGGGAAACAGCGTGGTGGAACACGCCGCATTAGACACTGACGCTAAACTGAACACCAGTATCTTATATGAAAGAAGACACTGGTTTGTCTGATTCAGTCTGAACAAGCAAAAGCAAGCACTGGTGGCATAATGAGGGGATCTTCCTAGGAGTGTATATATACAGGAGTATAGCCCAATCTTTAAGTGTTATTAATCATATCTAGTGCATGCATTTAGATCAAAAGCCTGCCAAAATGATAAAAACTAAGTAGCTACTCTAATTGACCTGGTGCCAATAGCAACTAAACCTGCGTGTGGAGCCAACATCGCAAATCCAACATATAGCATATCCAAGCATCCCTACACATGCAAACAAAAGAGCTTGGCAGCAAACGCCCCATCTGTCAACACTGCCAAGCACATCTACGCAATTTACAATCCTGCACTCAGCCTTTTCCAGCAACGCTTTATAGTTTGGAAGCTACAGAAATTAGTGATTTTAAGATCCATACTGCCAGCTGGTGCCTACCTTGAGGCTAATCACAATGTGATGCGGTATCCAGCTACGGTGGGAGTGCCGAATACAGAATTTAAACAGCCCCCAGATAATACCTCATCCACCTCCAGTTACCTAATATGACCTCATTTCTCGGTGAGTGTAGGGAAAAACCCATTCATAAAACACACAATGTGAATTGTTGCCATTAAATTTTCAAGAAAGACAATAAAGATATAGTTTTCATTAGCTACCATGAGCGAGTTACACCTCTTCTGTTTAGCAAAACTGCAATAATTTGCTAAACTGAATTATAGTATGCTATCAGAAAAAATGCAAGTATACTTCTGATTTCCACCCTCTGCACAGAAAGCAGTGTGAAGCTCACGAAGTCATAAAGTTAGTGCTTCAGACCTAAAGCATTTTAGACTTATCTACTCCCTTCCAACAAATCAAATCAGTAAAAGTTAGCAACACACTCATTATAGCCTTGAGGTGGGCAAAATAAAAGCTTGAGATATGCAAGCATAGGCAAGTTTATTAAGCACACTTGTCCAATATGCGGTTGGTGGAGGTTGATGTATTGTCCTCTGTTGAAATGAATTCTATTAAGCCTATGTAAGTTTTGGAAAAAGAAATCAGATAAAAAATTTAAACTTAAACTAAAATGCCGCTTTGCCTTATTAAACTAGCCCAGGGGTTTTGTCTCTACAGCCTGATGGGACCTTTATCTACTGGTGGCTAAAACTTTACATAGAAGTCACTGTTCAACTAACGCTACTGACTCAGTTTGATCTATCTGTGTTGCACAATGCAAACAGAGCGAGCAATGTTCATTTGGGATGATTTAATCTCTGCTTCCGTCTCATCTATGGTAGATAAAAAGCACGTTGGTCTACGACAGCCTGGAGTCGTTCACGATTCAGTACAGAAGAGGCTGAAATAAATTACAGCCACTGAATTGGATTTAATGCGCTCCTATAACAAGAGCCATGTGGGACGCTCAAGCTTGCTGTGGGGGTCAAAATGCTCCACTCTCTCTGCCAAGGTCATTTTTCAAATAAACATGATGGCGATCGCTCCGTTTTTCTCACGACTGGATTAACACTTGGTTCTCACCTTTATGGTAAAATCTCAATCATGTCATATCTGCAGAATAAAATACTAAAGCCAAGTGTAAAATATGCACTAATATAGATTTAATGTCATGATTGGACAGCCAAGACGTCATGGCTCCATACTACAAATAGAATTATCAGACAGTATATTCAAGATTTGCCTTCTACTACTTCACAAACGGCATTCTCTAGTCATAACAATACACTGACCTACATCTGCAACTACAAACTCATAATATTTAAAGACTTTTATAACACAGTGACGAGGGTAATTCACCTTGAATATGCCAACCCAGTCCTTTGGATGTGGTTTGATGAACTGCGTCAGGGTATAGTGACACTCCAGTGCAGCATGGGGCAGGTAACTCTTCCCCACATTCTGGAAGATGACGTGGGCAAAGTTTGATGTGTCCATGTTGGCTCCTAACAAAGTCCCGTCCAGGAACAGTGCCATAAATCACTCAGCAGTGGCTACATGGGAAGAGACAAGCGATAAAACATATGAAACCACCACAGAAACAAGTACAGTGCCACTGTTCACCACGACATATTGTATATTGTCAAGTAATGAAATGTCATTCATTTTATCAGCTGTCTAGTCTACCACAAAATGTATAATAATATATAATCTAATCTAACCTTTACTGATCCCCTTGGGGAAATTCCTTCTCTGCATTTGACCCATCCTATTCAAAGTTAACCTTAACTATACATACTAGGAGCAGTGGGCTGCCGGCGCGGTGCAGCGCCCGGGGAGCAGTCAGGGGTTAAGG
>OMNN01000105.1:4891-28968 GCA_900302755.1 Chromis chromis | reverse complement strand
CAGAAAACTGTAAAATCTTTTAGTTTGATTTCATTTAAAGATTATCCTGAAAGAAGTGACTACATTTCTGCAAGGTGCATGTCTTCCTGAGAATTGAAGTTAAATTTTCCAAATCTTACTCGTCTCCAGTTTAAGTTGAAAGTAGCAGAAAGTGGATTTTTCTGTGCGTCTGGACACAAATTCCAATCCAACAACGTGATCACATCACAGCACAGAGTTAAACACTGAATAGAAGTGGTTTAAAAAAAAAGCTTCACCATTAAGTTATTTCTTTGCTTTCTGTCCTTTTTCAGAATCTAAATGCGAGCAACAATCTCTGTTATGTCTCAGGGTCCCAGCTTGCAACTTTAATTATAGTGGAAGAAGGTCAGTCATAAGCGGTTACTCGACCCCTCTCCTTGTGTGGCATCGCGCCCTTTGCCGTTAAACTCGCCAAAATAGTGCTGGACTCCCCTGAAAGCGCCATGTGCGACGGAGTCCCTTTCACCCCCGTGTGCACCTGAGTTGTTTTTACCCCCCAGGAGCGGATATGTTGTGAATTTGTCACTTATCTGGGCATGGGCTCGTCAAAGGACATTTTAGGAGCAATAACTTTCCCAGATGGTTTAGGCTGCCAACTTAGTGCATTTCTCAGCAGCCAAGTTGAATAGCCTGCATGCCTGTTGCTTCCTAGAAATATGCTTACGCCTACTAATGAAGACTAATTAAAACATGACAAACATGGACCTTTAGTGCATCCTAAGTAGGGCTGCAAGCATGATTTGGATTATGCAAATGAATTCTTCTCTTTTTCTTTGACAATATAAGTAAGAAAACATGTTCCTCTGATGTGTGTCAAATAGGGTTGTTGTAATTTGATCTGTGTTTTGATTTTTTATGATATCCTACACAGAATGACTGAATGAATCATTGTTTTTCATACCCAGGCCTGCAAACACAGCTAATCTCCTTGAATCCAGATTGAAAGAGCATCGCCTCATATTTAATTCTTTTATTATTTTTTTTAGACAACTAAAGGAATAAACATACTCTGTTTACGAGTTCACAAAATGCAGAGTCCTTGTTGTCTGCCTCTGCAAGATACACCTTGCCATGGAAATGCTCACCTTGATTTATTCCATTAGCCCTTTATTCAGCTGTTATTATTATTACCCTGGTCGATTTGCAGAATCTGATCTGGGCTGTAAGATGCACTGGGTGTGTTTAATTTACACTGGGAGAGGATTTGTTTGGATAGCATGCATAATTTGCCATCACCTGAGGTTTATGCTGTCATTTTTATTATTGTCCTGCGGACGAAGAAGGAGGGATCAACAGGAATGGCACACAAGGCTGAGCATACTGACTGAACAGACAAATCCCACATGACATGGACTGTTGTTTACACTTTTTTAAAAGGTGATTCTGTATGAGCCGACTGCATGTGTTCTTATGCTGATTTTTCTGTGATTTAACCTTTAGCACCTGGAGGAATGACCACCTGGAGAAAAAAAAGTAGGAATCACAGCTACTTAAATGGAGCAAAGGTGTGAACGGATCATTTCACCCACAGACATGAATACGCAGAGAAGGCAGGGAGCAGCCTGAGACTGCCATTTGAATGGAATCTGAGAGGTAATTTGAGCTAAAATGGAGTCCACTTCTGAGCCACTCACTCAGCCCCCCATGGCATCCACTGTAATTCATTATTCCTGGCCAGCAGTGGGAGAGGCAATGAGCGAGGGCAGAGGACAGGAGTGGACCCCGCTCTGGTGTAATGAAGACTCAGTAGACCTAAACGACACACATACACAGACACACACACACTCTCGCGCACACACTCAATCTTTCATTATATATCACAGGGAGCAGGACATTAATGCCACTGAAGACCTTTTGGCAGAGAAATAAGAGTGTGCAATGATTTTCTCCACACTCAATCCATTTCATTGACCTTTTCTATCATGCATGTGACTCTGCCCCGCTCGCTGCAGTGTGAGATAAATATTCCAAGAATAATATTCCTTCCACCGTTTAATAAATTATATTTTTTGAATCCAAAATTGCGTGTTCGTCTGTGGTTTTAAGAGGCTTTAAGGAAAATGTTTTTTATAAAAATCACTAATATGGTTTCCAATATTTGCTCACTTGGGGATGTGTTTTTAAACATTTACAGCTTGTTTTCTCAAATCCGTTGAATTTGCTCTGCTTTGTTTGAAGATTCAGAGGATTTATGTTGTCTAAATTTCCCTAAAAGTGAATAGGTGAAGAGGTTAAACCTTTTACATTGTCAGATCAGGCCCTGCAAGACATTTCTGTTCCTTGTCCCTCCACTAGGGGTCCATAGATGTCATGTCCAGACAAGCTGAGAGGATAAATACTGTCATCTGGTGGTAACAAAAGCCATCACTACGGACTAGACAGCATTGTAATCTTGCACTCTGCTGCACGGTTTAGAACAGTATGTTTTTAATATCTTCTTATTCCTCTTTTATTCAACATTTTTCACTGTCATACGTGCCTTAAGCATCAGAACAAGTTGTTAGGATTGAACTCAATCCACCAAACATCAGTTTAGGACTGGAGGAGGAGCGTGAATCAAAGGAAGTAATGTTTTTGTGACAGATTTTAAATGTGTCTGACAGGCAGAGTTGACAGGAGCTCCATCAAACAGAGAGTCTGCAACAGAGACATGTGTTCAGAAGGAGGCAGGCCACCAGCATTTAAATCTACTGCAGTAAAAGTTGTTGTTACATGACATTATTAGAGTGCTAATCCAGATGCATTAGTGTGTAAGCAGCATTTCTCTGTTGCTTAAGGTGGATCTGGGCTTTTATTAACTGCTTTATATAAAGTTTGGTAGTTTAGTCCAGTTCTGTGGCTCACAAGTTTTGGCTTGAGGCTCCTCCAAAGAGCCACAAGATAAATCTTAAGAGTTCATAAGGTGACTACTGGCATGCAAAAGTGGAAAAAATAAAGTTCTACTGCAAAAATATGTATTAAATTAATGACATTTTTACCTCTTTGAGCCTTAAAATGAAATAATCAGAGAAGTTTAGACAAGAAAATAGCTCTATGATTGATCTGCTAACCGTTTCTATTCATATCAAACTTGTGACAATGATGGATAACATGAATTATTTTAAAAGGTCAATGTTTGCAACGCATTTTACAAAACTACTGCATGCTTTTTAATGCCATTATGCACTGTAACCTGAAAAGTGAACCCCCTTGTCACACACTGCAAATGTAGCGCAGTGAAAAGTACAACATTTAGTTTGAAATGTACTGGAGAAGCAGAAGGATAAAGTAGCATTAAATAGAAACACTCAAGGTTACTCTCCACCCCTTGGGAACTGCTGAGGGGCAGTAAGTTGAAGAGCAATTAGTGTGCGAAAGTCCGAGGAAGTAATGCAGTCAAGTATTGCGCCCTAAACTGTTTTCTCAATACAAATGTGAACAGAACCCTTCTTTCCCATGCAAAAGTTAGGTTTTTTGGAGATGTTGCGAAACCGCTGAAATTTTCTCAAGGCCAAACACATCTCTGAGTGCTGAGGCAACTTGGCTTAGTTTGGATGTTTTTGCCTCGTATTAAAGGCGTCTTTAGCTCCTCAGAACTTTAAATAGTGATAAACTGAGATATCACTATGCTACAGTGCAGTAATATTACCAACATAATGTGTCGTATTGTACGCTTTTGTAATGTCATTATCTATGTTAAAAGACAATGCTTGCATGCATTTACACTATATTTAGCATTACAGCTGATTAGATTTATCGTGCAAATCAATATATCATTGCTAATTATTATATAAATATCAATTCAAAACATGCTACACATACTGTGCAACCTTGCTCTGGCTAATCAGAAAGCTGCCCTATTAGTTTTGTAGGTTAACGTATCATATGTGGGGAATTCTACCTTTTATTTTATAGTTTTTGAATTTATTATGTCTGTACAGTGTAGTTATCCTCCTGGGATCAATATAGTTTGATCCTATACTGTCTTACATACTTTGATCTGGATGACTGAGAATGCTCCACTAAACTATTTCCCTTTCATTTCAAGAAAGATGAGATTTTGAAGACTTTAAAGTGCGGCGGAAAAGCAAAGTAAATAACTTAAAGAGCTGTTAAACTTTCATTGCCTTCATGTTTACTGGCAGTCGACTCACTGCGTCGAATTACAGGCCAAATAACAAGGAATTTTCAAAGTCACAAAGGTGCTGCGAAGAGGCGCAAACCTATAGATGGCGCAAATCAATAGATCAGATGGAACCCGGCTTGTCTTCTGGCCTTGAAGGAAGGACTGAGAGAGGGGGGGGGAAGAGGGGGCGCTTTTGGCAATAAGGAGGTGCTCTAATGGAGTCTTTCAGTTTGCTGTGGCTGGAAATGAAAGGAGGTTGAAGCCTGGCCAATTATTCTGCCTGAGAAGAGTAAGGGAGTGAAAGAGGAGGGGAGAGAGGAGAGGTGGCGTGTGGCGCTGGATCACTGCCCTGTCAGAGACGTGGAGGAAAAGATAGATAGATAGATGGACGGATGGATAGATAGAAACACAACAGATACATAGATGTATGGAGAGCCTCCCAGAATGAGGGTTTGATTCAGAATAGCTCTCAGATATTGGCCCCACTCCCAGAAATGTTCCCCAGTGCAAAAGGTTAACTGTCAGTCCCCCGCTAGGTATAAATAGAAGTCTGCCCTCCAGAAAGGCGTGTTCAGAGAGGGGGTAGACAGAGGAAGGAGGGGAGGGGGCAGTTCCTCATGATCCCAGTGACACACAGGGGTGGGGGGTAGTTTCAGGGTTTTTTTGTTTTTTTTCCCCTCTGTGGGTCGGGGAGGGTCTTGTGGAGAACAGGAAAGAGAGGGAAGATGCAGCCAAATGCATTATAATGGCTTCGGAGACTGACAGAGAGCCGGGACAAAAGAGTGTCCTCATCTATTCAACTTGACTGTGACAGCAGACACAACAAACGCCATCATCAGCACCCCAGAAAGCTCCACTGCAATTGAGCCGCGGCTGCATTTGACACCCAAATAAAATCTGAGGCCTATTGTTTCACCCATGCTGTTGGGATGTGTAATTAGGCAAGCGTCTGGTAGTCAAATTAATTGTTTGTTTAGTCGGGATTATTATTTATCACCGGAAACAAAGCTGTAATTTCTGTAATTCCTCTGATTTTACAGATATAAATCCTCACGTTTACCCCATATCTCCAGCCCCATATGTGAGTAATGACAACACACACTCATCCTCGTCAGGTGTTTTTATTTTTCACTTAAATCCAAGGTAGCAAAAACGATACACAGCTGAAATATCAGACGTACACAGGAACTCTAAAACATCGAAACAAAAAAAAGGTGCTTCACCACCTCAAAAAAATAAAGCTTCCTCTTCAGTTTAGCACACCTGAATGTCAGCAGACCCAACCTGAAGTGATCTGCCACACAAAGTATTTAAAAAAATAAATCAGGTATCCTTCAATAATGCTACTAAATGAGATTTTTTACAACAGTTTGACACAATATCTGTTTTTTTCTTAACGCTGTCTCTCTGGTGAGAGTCATTGGTATTGACTCTAAAGGCATGTAAATCTGACAAAAAGTCACAAAAAACCAAAAGATGTTATTGCTTTTTCTGAATGATCCACACTGCATATACTTACAAGTTTTAATGCTTTTTAGCCTTTGTCAGAAATAATAAATAAGGAAGAAAAATCGGCTCATGAATAGTCTGATTGCACTTAATCCTTTAGACCCCCAAACACTAACTAGGTCTAGTATGGTAATAATACCAGTCTGATTACATAGGCAAGCCAGTATACATACAAGCAGTAATGTCATTATGTTTGTACAAATGATAAAACTAAACTGTTATAGTGACAAAAGCACTACATTCTATAATACACAGGCAATCACAGATTGCAAATCTTAAGTAATAATGTCCTGCCCTCTCGTTTAATCGGTGTATGTTCCCAAACTGTCAGTTTGAAGATACAATTCGAAGGGGGAAAAGCGTCGTATCACACAGTAAAACGTTTGTCTCGATGGGAAGCAAAGGTTTGCTCTACAAGACAAATGTAAAAAGTCCACTGGAAATTTTTACTACTATCACGCCAAAGTTGTGGGATACTTCTGGTACATTCTTTCATAACATGGATCACGCTGGTGGCTTTGCTTCACTCTGCACATTGCTGACATTTTTTTTCAGTCCAGACTAATGCTTTCATGTTCACATTCTTTCCTTCTTTAAACAATCCTCTCTGTTTGTCAGGGGCTTAATAGAGACAGACAAAAACATACTAAAAGGGTCGTTACTCAAAAACTAAATTTTTAAAAAGTGATTTTGTACTGAGAGATAGTTGTGATTGTGAATATAACACCATTTACTGGTAAATATCTCCATATCCATAACCAAGAACCTAAGTAGGTTGCATTTTGTGCTCCAAATATTCCAACTCTTAAAGAATGTCTCACAAATCCTCATATACACAAGTGAATATGAGTCGGTAGTAAACTAATTGGCACTTCTTACATATTCCCGCTTCACTCATTCTACTGTCATCTATAAAAAAAAAAAAACATTTTGGGAAATGATTTGATGAGAAACTCGATACCACTCGTGTTTCTGTGCGTTGAATGTAGAAGCCGGTAACCTTCTATCATCCTGAGCAAGATATCCCCCATTATTCTCATCAAACTTTCAAGAAAAACGCAAACATTTCCCCAAAATATCACACTTTTCCTTTCAAAATGTGAAGCCTCATTCATTATCACGCATACATTTGGTTTGGGGCCGCTGAAAACCTACAAAATAAATACTCAATTTGGTTCGATTGGGAACATACATCTCAGCGATGCTACTGAGGCCACTGAATACATTTCTGTGTGAGAGTGAAGACATGTCTTTGCCCACTCAAACAACATTTCCCTTTTAGATCATAATATATTCAGACTAATTAATAAAAAATAAAACAGACATTATAGCACCCCCATCATGTCTTCTCTGCTATGACCAGGATACTAATGCACACGCGTCCTCTCCTTTAAATAAAAATCAGTCGACTGCTCACTTCAAACACACGAAAAAAAGGCGAACACTGTCCTCCCGTCCGGTGTGAAGGAAGCCTTAATGCTGATGGGAGTAAGAACAGAGGGAGGGAGAGGCTGTTTGGCCACAAGGAGGTGCAGAGGACATGGCACGTTAGATGAGGGGCTTTTCTGACCTGCACTTTGTTATGAGAACAAAGGATGAAGACAAAACAATGAGTCCTTTTTCTCCTGTTGTTCTTCTCATTCTTCACATAACTAATCCATTTTTATCACGGCTGCCCTTCGCCCTGGTTGTCTGGCTGCTGTGTGCTTCAGTCCATGTGGGGCTTCTCGACGCCACCCTGGAGGAAAGACAAGGAAGGCCTGTGTCAGTAATCAATCAGTTGATCAATTTAATGCAGCAATTAGGAATCAATAGAATACAATAGTTGCATTTGGAAATTCAGAAATTGAGTAGTGTGTGTTAAAATCAGTTGGTTGGCTTTGGGTGACTCATTTTCAAGACATGAATCGCGCATTAGTTTAAGTCAAAACTGCTTCTGAAACCAAAATGAACCGCCTTTCAGTAAATATGAATCTGCTGCAGCTGGTTGAGCTCATATAAAGGCTTAGTTTACGTGTCATATTGTGTCTTTCAGTTCCCCTTTCTCTCAGATTTGTTTATCCCCTATGGCAACTGAATATTTTGTACCATCAGGAGGGAAAGTACAGCTTACTCAGTGTACCCATCACCAAACATTTTTAAAAAACAGCTCATACATAAAAGGTCAGACATGGATTTTAAAACAACACATCTGATTGTAACCTGATCAAAATGGTAAAACTATCAGCCATTCAGCTTCAAATCAGATCTAATGAAAAAGCTGGACAAAGAAAAGGGGGCTTTTTAGAAAAAAAACCTTCATGGTTAATTCTGCTAAACAGATTGTTTCACTGTAACTGGCTTAAACCCAAAATAGAAGGGAAAAAAAGCCACCAAAAAAACAAAATTGAGTAAAAAAAAAAAAAAAAAAAAGTCTCATGTCCCTCCTGATCCTTCTCATAAATGACCCGCTGGAGCGAAAGAGAGAAAAACACCGAACAAAACCACGAGTCGAGACTTGTGCCAACATTCCTCCGGCCTCATCACAAACAAAAACAACAAGTAGCAAATGACCCTCTGGTCAGCCGAGTCCTGACTGGCTCTGTGTCTCGCCACGACTGTGAAAAACAACAGCTCTTAATCTGCTTTCACGCTTTCACTGAGTCAAACTGAGGGAGTGACGGGACTCTTACTTTACAGACAGAATGAGGTGAGGCTTCTGGGCAGAAGCTTAATGAAGACATCAAAGCTCACTTGATGGGATAATTATGAAGGAAGGGGGGCGTCCAATGCTCTTTGCACAAATTTAAACCATTTGACAATGTTATCTGCGGCTGTGGTTCAGCGAAATAATTGCAAATAAAGCGTGCGTGGTGCAGGGGGAGGCTTTTGAAGTCAGCGTTTTCTATTCGAGTTAAGACAAGAGCGCAGAGGCTCAGGCTGATAAATGTGGAGGGATGTTTCATGCAAATATGACAGACCAAAAACTTTAAATGTGTCACGCTGATTCCGTGTTTGCCCCCTGAATTTTAACTTGGCAAGTTAGAAAAGCCTTTGGATCGTGATCAAGAGCATCGTGTGACTGGTTTCTACTGAAACCTGTGGTAGTGAAAGAAATGATTTGGGAGCTGTTTAAACGAATAGTTTACCTCAAAGCTGAAAATGAAGATGCCATTCCTGCTGTTTATGTACAGAACTAATAGTCAGACTGACAAACCCAATATCAAATACACCGTGAATGTTCTCTCAATTTTACACCACTGATCTCTAAAATTTTCTCCCAGAATCCATGTTGTTCAAGAAGATTTCCAAGAAACTACACAGCGAGTTGTATTCAGAACTTTTAAACTGTCAACCAATAGTTCACAGGCTTATTAAGAAGTAAGACACTGTTGGCTGACCTTTTAAAGTGGAGAAAACTAATCTTTAGTCGGATAAAGGCTAAACTTTAGGACCCAGTTGTTTGGCTCCTGAAAATACGGATTATGCTATGTGTTGTGTTTGGATGAATTTATCAGTTTTGTTTGCACTGATGCATTTTTATTTGCCATTAAGTACATCTAATCTATTCTAGTTGGAGAGTTAAAGACATGAACAGTGTGTAAAATAAACTTATCAGTAGGTTGTAGGACAAACTGTGTAATGAGGACACTTTATCTGCAGTTTTATTGGTGCAGATCTACTACTGACTGACAATATTCAGTCAAGTTTGACCTGATGCAGAATTAGCAAAATACAAAAACATCAGTCTGAACCTTAAATTAGAGGATCATAAATAGTTGCAGACTTTACCATTGCAAGTTGCCGTCCTATGTTGCCTACAGTCACGCCGCCTGAGAAGAATATGCACGGGAGCCAGGAGCGCACATACAAGAAGTCTGGAGACGTGTATCTGAAAAAGAAAGAAAGCAAAACAAAGAGTCTTGGTAAATAATGATTAATAATGTAGAGTAAATAGACTACAAGTCTCTGCAGCTGTGGTTTTGCTGCTCTGCTTCTTACCCCGGAGGCAGAATGAAAACAAAATTCCCAACCCGATATAATAGAATAATCCATTAACAACATTACTCTCAGTTAAAGTTCTGAATAAGACACACAGAAGTTAAAAAAAAAGCAACACAGAGACAATGTTGGACTAGCTATCATGCTGGCAACAAAACAGTCTGACCCTCAGTTTCTAGTTTGTAAACTCAGCATGAGCAGCAGTTATTTGTTGAGCCACTTATTCTGGGCAGCAGTTGCACATCTCAGCTGCATATTTCTGATGATGTTCCACTAATGCAGGTAGGGGGGGCTGTTAATACACCTCAGTGCTTTTTTGGGAAGCAGACAGATATCTCCAGGTGCTTTATCTACTTCATTCACACCACACCTGGGTTTAATCTCACGCTTAGACCAGACCACATAGTTTCTGACGTAGGTGTCATGTGAAAGCTACAGTTACAGATGACAAAGCACTTGTGATGAATCATTTTAAAAGTTTTGTTTCTTCACTTCACTGCAAGACTTCCTTGAACACCGTGTTCTTGCTAACTTACTGGTAAACGCCATTGTAGACCAGCAGCTGTGTGATCAGAGTAGCTAGGAAGGCAGTGGTGATGCCCAGGCCGAAGCCGCTCCTGGACCGGTCGAAGGTCCACCACAGGCCCAAGGACAGGGCAGCCAGCGTTAGGGAGAGCTGCACGTTGTTGTCGAAGTCTAGTTTCTGTGTCACGGGAAGTTAAGGGCAAAGTTAAACATCATTGGGTTCGTTCATACGCAAATATTTGTATGACCACTGAGTTTCATCACTACTTCATGTCAAAGTGTACAGCAGGTCATGGTGTTGCTTGAGATACTTTCCAAACTAGAAATGGATTATTGGTGTATTCTCCACCTCTTAACTATGACAAAAACGGACGACACTGAAATAAACTGAGTCCACGGTGAAAGGATACAACACTGGCGTGGTTGATGCCCACGAACACGGCGATGCACCTCATGACGCTGGCCCACTCCCTCTTGAACTTGTGCGGCTCTCCCAAATGGCTGTCGAGGCAGGGATACAGCAGACCCACAACAGCTGCGAAAAAAAGGAACAAGCAGACCCAAATTATACAAAATAAGCAGAAACTCTGCGAAACGCAAAAGAGCAAATCCAGTCATAGAGCTGCTGAGAGATTACTTGCTGAGCAGGTGTTTCCATTATTAGTGACTCACTTCTATTGTGCATATGCTGGAAACCACTTACAAAAGGAATACTGATTAATTTATTCATTTTACCTCTTAAACTTGTTATTTGTTTGACTGCGTGCACTTTTTAGACAATTCCTTGTTTTGTGTAATATCAAGCTTTCCTGTTTGTCACAAGTTATTCTACATCTTGTCTGTAAAGTTCAGAAACCTAAAAAAAAAGGAACTATAGAAGCACAAATACACAGCAAATCTGTGTCTGTAAAGTTACAGGAACACCAAGTGAAACATTTAGTCAAGTAGGTGATCTACAGATATCCTCGTAGTTTCAATCGTAGCATCTGGACTTGGTTGAGTCAACCAAGTCCAGATGTTACGATTGAAATTACGAGGATAACCATGACCTGGATGACTGAGAATCTTCACAGACACGATCTACAGATAGTTAATAATTAGAAACTATTCTGATGATCAATTTGTCGTTTACATAACTTTTAAAGAAAAGGTACAACATACTGTTTAATATCAACTTCTTAATTCTGAGCATGTGCCTCTTTTTTTTTTTTTTTATCTTTGGTGTCAGTAAAACAAATATATTTGGATTTTGGATGGAATAAAATGCATTAACTTAACAGCATCATGTTGGTCTTTAAAGAAGTTATGAACATTTTGCACTATATTTGGATGTTCAAACATTGCACATTTATTCAAGGAAACAACTGTCCATTATCCTAATTCCTCACTGACAAACATTAGTTGTAGCTTTATATTATACTGAGAGATTAAACCTCATCAGTTTTCTTGGTAAATGGACACAAAGTGAATCTGTCAGCAAGGGAAAAAATACCTAACATTTGTTGTTTCAGGCTCTTAATATCTGAAAACATGCTGCATTTCTCTGTCTCTCTGTGTAAACCACTATTTTGGACTGTTTGTCAAACAAAAACAGATATTTTAAGACATCCTCTTCAGCTTTGGGAGACCAGTGAAGAACAGTTTCTTTCATTTCTGACATTTAAAGACATTATTGAGGGGTAGGGACTAAACAAAACACCACAGAAAGTTACCAAGTCCTGAGTACACAGTTCAGACAATGAAGACCTCAAACAAGCTGCTACACGACAGAGACTTTAATAAAACACAAACTAACATCACCTGAACACGAAAACATGACGCTACACCTTGTTTTCCGTTTGTTTTCTGCCCTGCAGCACATGGGAGGAGGAGTTAAGCGCGGATGCGGCTCTTTCTCTTCCCCCCCTTTTTTTCCTCCTCTCTCTCACTTCCGGGTTCCTGGCCTTAAAGCGCCCGCCCCCTCAGCTCACCCGTTATGACACCAACCAATCAGCGCGCAGCTCGCCTCGTGTCCGGCTGTTGCGACCAATCAGAGCGCAGAAATCTGCACCATCTGTGGCACAGTCAGTTTTTTTTGATAGCTGCCTGCCAGACAAAACCATCAAGACTATTACAGCCTCAGAGAACAAGGCTTATATAATAGCGCGCAAAAACAATGCCGAATGACGAGTCACCACCACCTGATCATACAGTAGCTGATGATAGAGGCGATTATAAAACTGTGTTGTTATTATGCTGCATATATGCTAAAATCGCACTATTTTGCGACCTAGTTTGGCGTGTGATCCCAATGCAGCTTCATTTTCTGACTTTTAGCGCCTATAAATGAATGATAAGTTACATTTAATGCCTTTATCTCACCATTTTTCTGTTTATCTTTATAAGGTAAAGCTGCCCCACTGTAACCCCTCCCCTCTCTGCATTCCTTTGTCCCCCCAAATTAGCAGCAAACTCCTGATAACCTCCACAAACTATTCGGAACACGTTAATTTTAATGCTTCCACTCACCGGCTCCTGTGCCGCAGCAAGGCGGGATCCACCAGGCGGAGGAGAACAAAGTTGTCATCACCTCTTCGGGGAACAGGGTGACATTTCTTTGTATCTGCAGCAAGTTGAGCACCAGGGCGAGGAAAGCCCCGACCGTGAAGAGGACCAGACCCCGGCGGATGAGGTTGGCGGTGCGGACGTCGTGCAGGGAGCCGTAGGCATTGCTGAGCACCGAGGTGATGATGGACATCATTTCTTCAGCTTTGGATGCCAACCAGTTAGCCCCAGACGACGAGTGCTTAGTTTCAGCCTTGGGTGAACAGGAGCAGCTCCAGTAGTGATCCTCCAGTCTGGACATTTGGCACTTTGTTTAGTAGCTGGGGAAGGAAATCATGATTAAATTACGCACCAAGAAAAGACACATTTAAGTGGAGAGATACGCTGTTGCAGGAGTGAAAGTTGGTGCGTAAAGCTGCTGATTCTCGTTCTTTACCTTGATCTCCACGCGTCTTCAGTGTCTCTCCTCTCCAGGAAAAAAAAGCCCGATTTAAACCACCTTTGTTTTCTGCTGCTCTTCACAAACGAGTTCTTTCAATCGCGTTGTTTGTTCACATCATCAAACGCACAGAGAAGGAGATGAAAAAAACAACAACACCACACAACAGTGCTACTCCATTCCAGCGCACAGAGCTCATAGCAGGGACGAGAGCTTCCTCTGCAGAAAACAATCACAGCTGTGTCGGGTGAGAATCGGCAGCCAATCGGAGCGCGGCGGCTGATATGACGTGACGCCACCCCACCGCCCCCTTCGTCCGGGACAGACTCACAGAGCAGGAGGCTGCTGGAGAGGCTGAAATGAAAGTGGAAACAGAGAGAGAGAGAGAGACTCTAAATGGCATGAAAGCATATGCAACTCATGCTATAAAGGGCATTTGGAGAGCTGGGGTTGAAAAGTGCATGCTCCAAATTGGTGCAAATATGTAGACAGAGTGATTAAGAGTGCAATTAAAGTTGCAAAAGACACTTAATAGCTGCAACTTGCTGAGAAAATATATGTTTACCAGGCAGAAGTCAAGATCAGTCTTCTTTGCTTAGATCCTCAAAGCTCTCTCTCTTCTGCACAGGTACCCTTATATAGGCAGCTTTTGGGAAATGGGGTTAGTGGCACAACCATTTTTTTCCCTCATGTTGGTGAAAAAGTTGTTGAACTTTGAGTTACTTTCATAGGAGGTGTGGCTCAGGAGGAGGCTTCTGCACATCATTTAGAGATAATGTGAACGGGGGGAGTTCAATGCCCAGCTGACACACTCTTTCAAGGCCCGACAACAACATGGAAATGGGTTTTGCAAGACTCTATATGACCCAGTCGGGCGTCAATAGGTCAATGCAGTGACAAACATCCGCCTACTGCATACGTGCAGCGGAAAACATACAGCCCTATAGGTGCATGTTATGCTTCTCTGTGTGTCTGAGGACGCACGTACATAACATGTTATTCATTAGAAAGTCAACCACACCTAAAAAAAAACTAACAAAACTCTGCTGTGCAAACTTCATTCGAGGTGTTTCTCCAATTAGGTAAACAAGAGATTACAGTTATTTCAACTTAACTGTAAAAAAAATAAAACTCTCCAGTTAAGTCAGATTTACTTAATATCAGCTTCTGGCACTTCGTAGAAAGCAATACCATGCTTGAATCTTTTCTTTAAATGCAAATCGACTTGCAAAACGGAGGGAAGCTTCATGACCTACAGCAAATTTGTTTAACTGAAACAGAAAGCGTATTAATCAGATAGCATTTATTTTCAATTGAATTTAATTAAAATCCTTTTTTTGGTGTAATTAAGTGTGCTGCTGATGTCTCTGGGTGTTGTGTTCATTGTTTTTTGGCAATTATGTGGCACTAAAATGCGGAACTAAAATTGGTGGTGGGTGCAATGTGAGAACTGTTTTTTTGTTAGTCACCCAATGTTCAGCTTCAGAGCTTTAAACCAACTGCTGGATTTATCTCGTCTTGCTATGGTTGATTTGATGTGCGATGTGGAGGAGAACAATGCTGTAGTTGTTGGGAATGTTTGTCAAAACACCCAATAACTATATTTGTGAAAATAGGCATGGAAACACTGTCGGCACACCAGTGAGTTTTTAGCCAGGCAGGAGGTTTGGCTCTTAAAATGGGCCGGTCCACCACTTTGCAGGGATTGGCATTTGTTGTTTCCAGCGGGAAAGTCATGATGACTTTGGTGATTCCTTGACTTTTACTTTAGCACCAGAACACTTGTCATTTATACTGTGAATATGGATCAACATACTTGATGGACTGGTAAAAGTGAAATTTGTGGTTTTCTCACAATGTACATCGATCAGCCACATTGAAACACCTGACAGGTGAAGTGAATAACACTGATTATCTTCTTACAATGGCACCAGTTGAGGGGTGGGATATATTAGGCTGCAAGTGAACACTCAGTTCTTGAAGTTGATGCATTGGAAGCAGGAAAATTGGATCTGAGCACCTTTGACAATGTCCAAACTGTGATGGCTCAACACCTGCGTCATAGCATCTTCAAAACAGCAGACTTTGTGGGGTGTTCCCGGTACGCAGTAGTTAATACCTACCAAAAGTGTTCCAAGGAGGGACAACCAGTGAACTGGCAACAGGGTAATGGGCACCAAAGGATCACTGCATGCATGTGGCGAAGAAAGGCTGGCCCATGTGGTCCAATCACACAGAAAAGCTACTTTAGGACAAACTACCAAAAACCATATGCTCACTATGATAGAAAGGTAGTTTGAATGGTTTGAGAAAGGTGACAAAGAGTTCAAGGTGTTAACTTGACATCTAATCAAGCATTTGTGGGACAAATAAGTCTATAAGGGCCCCACCTTCCAACTTCTGGGACGTAAAGGTCCATATAGTGCAAATCCACTTTTATTGTGTTTTATAAACTGTAAAGTAAAAGCTGTTAAGATATAAAGACCCTTACTTCTGCCATTCCTCAAACCCCCCACAACCAAACAGCCTCCTATGTTTACAAGCCAGAAGGAATTCTATTCAGCTGCTACATTCCAACTGAGGAACCAATAGTCGTAGAGCTCAAACTTTGGATAATCCTGCCCCTTTACTGCCTGCTGCTTCCAGGTGAACTATTCAAAGAGAGCAGCTGCCCCACAGTCCACCAATTTTGTTTACTTTCTACAGCTGCTACTGTTAACTCTAAAATGGGTCAGCCACAAGCAAAGGACAAGTTTAAGCTGTAGGCTGCAAGAGTGAACACAATAGTCTTCATGCACTTCCAGCATCTGATGAACTAAAAATCCAGTGGACTACTTTTAGTTTTCATGACATCGTCACCATAACAACAGAAAAATCCTTAGTGTTTGCGTGGTGTGCAGCTAATGTGGCTAACGTTACTGCTAGGTTTAGCTTTGATTGTATGTACAGTTTAGAGCTTTGTGAAAACTGTAAAGCCGAGGAACAATCAGAGACGATGGAAACTTTCAGAATGATTTGAAACTAGTAAACAAGAACTGGGTGAGTTATTGTGTATTTATGTCTCCTGTTGGGCTTCAGTGCAACCTAAGCTTGGTCAGTTTGTTTCTCTACTGCTCTCTGTGCTCACATATGCTGCTTTTTAACAGAGCTGAATTCTCAATAAAGCTGTTTTCAGTTATATTTTTTCTGTTTCTGTTGTCAGATGATAGAGCAAGTATGACTTAGTAACTGAAACGCAGCCTATTAACGCTACATGTTAACCAGCAGTCACTTTATGGCCATTTCCAAGCCGCTGCTTTCTCCGCTAAAATACTCATTTCATAACCGCATCATCGACTCACCATACACACGAGTTAAATTTGGAAATATTTCCAAGTAAAATGATGAGAAGAAGTGAGAAGTTTCACACACTCATTCACGTTTGTGTGGACTGCAGCTGACTGATTTGCTCAGAGCTGTCAATCACAGATGCAGAGGGAGTCTTCTTCCTGAAGGGGGTGTGGACAGCAGCAACTCAGCTGCATTTAAAACTACAGACAATGAAACAGCACACTCAGAACAGGACTAAAACTAGAGGTCATGGTATTTTGAGCGGCACAATATGGGACCTTTAAAGGATCTGCTGCTAACATCTTGTTGCCTGATACCACAGGACACCTTTAGAGGTCTTGTGGAGTGCAGGCCTCGACAGGTCACAGCTGTTCGGTGGCCCTAGGCGGACCTACACAATGTTAGACAGGTGGTTTTAATGTTATGGCACATCGGTGTATATCTGAGTGACTTTCAGAATCTCCTGACCTTTCATTCGACTCTCAGATTCTCATTTATGGTTTTGAGTGAAATATCTTGACATTTGCTTGATGGATTGCCGTGAATGCACATGTTCATTCATGGGCTCATTAGGATGAATCAAACTTTAATGATTCCTAGTTAGCAGTACTTTGTGTTTAACATGCTAACAGCCTAACTGTGTCTATGCACAGCCTCACACAGCCACGAGCATGGCTGTACTGTTCTTACTCTACTGTTGTTTCATCTAAAGTGATGGAAAATATAGTGAAGGAGAAGCTACTTACTCTCTGTACTAACCATGCCATCACGTTATTTAAAAGATAAAGCTGCTATTTCACTTCTAGAGCAGTTTAAGAATGAGTTTTTAAATGTTGGTATTACATATGTATGTATAAGTCATCTTTATAGATCTCACAGTTTCCAGACTACATATTCAAACTTTAAATTGGTCTCACTTGAATGGAATGAGAAGCCTTTTCTCAAGTGGCAGTGATAAGTGAATGCTTAAATATAAATGTCACAGCTGCACTCCACTGGAGTTGTTTCACTACTTTTTACCAAATAAGTCAAGCATGAAAGTATATCAGAAGTTGAAAAGTTTACATTTGTCTCCTTGGTTTCATTTCTGAGTGCTTAGAGTTGTGTTGGTGTATGCAGAAGGCTTGAACAAATACAGCATGTCTTATTGGATGAGAAAACTGTCAAAGAGGGAATTCAGTTTAAAAAAGAAACCCAGAACAGGTTCTTTTTTCTTTCTCACTCATTTCATAGCTTTCTTAAAAGACGATCCTCGCTCCTGACCTCTTTACAAACACGCCGTCGCAGTCGTAAAATGGCATTCAGACACATTCACTTTGCTGCAGTCCATAGATAATGACATCAGTCATATTTGCTCTATCCTAATTTCAGCGGGCCATGTGGTTAACACAGATAAATCGCCACAGCCGCGCACTTGCACAAAGGGAGGGGAAAGGAGGTCAAAGAGAGAAGGGTGCAACCTACGAGGAGCAACCCCAAGGGCCCAAACTACCACACCATCACGGTAATCCAACAGTAGTTTTCTTCTCTGCCTCAGGACAAAAGGCTTGTCTCAGGGAAGGATGTGTATGTTCCCCAAATGAATATGTTTCTCTCTGTGTAATTCTCAGCTATCCAGGTGCCTGAGGATAAAAGCCTACAGCAGTGAGTGTCTGCAGGTGTCAGAGCGTAATTCTCAGTCTTTGCTCGAGTGTTACGTATGTGTTTATCTGCAAGAAAAAAGAGTAATAGTTGGATGTGTGTGACCTGAGATGACTTCCATGCAAGAAAACTCATTAAATATCTTGTTTTTAATGGGAAAAATGGGGGAAACAAGTTTAATAGTGAGTAATAGCAAGATGCGGTGGGAATAGCTTCTAGTGCTTCCACTGACAGTAACATGTGCATTAATGTGAAGGCTGAAATCACAAGTCTTATGTTCACTAATGTGGGGCCATAATAAGCATGAAAATGACTCGGCATATAGCAAATAGCTCCTAGCAACCAACAGTGCTGGCGCTGGTGATGAGGAGGTCTGCGCCACATCAGAAGATAAAGCAGGATGCTACGACACTTCAAATGAATAGCAGATCAAGCGTGTCATAGATTATGCTGTTAGACTGGGAGGGATTTTATTATAGGAAGGGGAAAGGGAAAAGCCTGCTGGAACAGCTGGCAAATTGATCTATCAAACTCGAGCTTGACAATTTTTTTCCTCAATCCTGTGTGAAATTATGAAAGGAAACATCCTAATCCGCCCTCTCGGATGGTTGATTAAGACGAAAACGGGGTTCGGCTTTATCCTGTTTATTCTGTCTAGTTCAGGTGTTGAGAAGCAGTGCATGTATTCCTCCTCCTCCTCCTGCATAGACACACATTTGGAAGAAAGAAATTAAACATATTTTCATGTAAATGCATCACAGGTAATTGCAGCATCCATCTTTTTTTAATGCAAGATTAATAATCCACATACAGTTTCTTCAAAATTCTCCAACACTGCTTCAGTGACTACTCTTCTAGATACCCAACCTTTTCAGTGTCTCTCTCTCTCTCTCTCTCTCTCTCTCTCTCTCACTGTGCCATGGAAGATGAAAGGGGCTTCTGGGGTATAGAGTGTATCAACCAGCTTAACAAAGGTTGCCATAAAGGCCCTGACTCTACCGCCCGAGGGCGTGGCACCAGGATTCTATCTCCTTGCCCCCTTTGTTCTTCAGTGCTCAGCTCTGAAACAGTTTCAGAGCAGCTCATAGCCAGATCCTACACACTTTCCGGTACAGTGTGCTTCCCTTTTCTGTGAGTATTATGGCGAAAACAGAGCGAGTATGTCGGGTTTATAAACAAATCCTGATTCAGAGCTGCTAGCTGAGCGAAAATGTTTATATTTCCGAGAGAGTGAGTTGCATTTAATGTGTTTGTTTAGAGGAGTAGTTTGACATTTCTTGCTTTGTTGCCTTGAGGTAAATGAGCTGATCCCGCTCTCATGTCTGTACTGTAAATATGTAGCAGCCAGTCAGTTTGGGTCAGCATAAACACTGAGAATGGGAGGAAACAGCTAGCTTGGCTGTGTTGAATGGTTGTTTTCGCAGGGATTAACAAGCTTTACAGGTGTGGGTAGGCGTAATTTGGTACCTCAGGAGAGAACCAGGCTCTACTTCCCACTTTTATGCTAAGCTAAGTTCCCCAGCTGCTGGTTATGGCCTTACATTTTCGGAGCATCTCCTCAAAGTCCTTAAACATAAATACATATATTTTTTGCTTCATGTTGATATACAGTACCATGCACCGCTTTGGTCACTTTATATGTTTAGCTTCTTATCCACCAACCCAAATTATCAGCGACAAACCACAACAAGGAATCCTGCAACAGATGGTGAGGCCCCCTCAGACCCCTGATCCCAACATCATGGAGTCAGTCTGGGATTACATGAAGACGCAGAAGACACCAAAACAGATTTAATCCGCAGAAGATCTGTGCCAAGTACTTTAAAAATTGCACTCAAGTGTACCGAGGAGAGCTGGCCCTGTTTATATTGATGTGTTTTGGATTTTCTGCCCTTTGCAAGTTAATTGCTGAATAAAAAAACTGTTCATGAGATTATTTTTCGGAGCATCTTCACTTTAATTTTCAGTGCCGAAACCTTTTGCACGCTGCTGCACAGCCTTCACTGTTTTGTCTGTTATAATAAACTGCCTGTGGCACTCTGTGAGCTTCCCAATGCTAATCTTATTACTGCCTTTGACCTTTTAATAGCCGTTTCGCTTTAAACGAAAGCACTTCAGTTTATTATCTTTCTTTCAAGGAAGTTGCACCAAGGTGATAAGTACTGTATGTACAGCGGGGATGGTGGCTGTATTGTTCAGTCTGGAAAACAGATGGTTCAACAGCACTATCTCAACACATTTCACACTGTCTCTGATACAAAACTGAACATTAAAAGCTGTTTAAAGGTAGTATTTTGTTGCAGGGCTATTGTATAGATCCCAGCATAGGTGTTTGTGATATTCCCCCGTGTCTGTACATGCGGCATGTTTACACAAAAGCTCTATTCAAGCCTGCAACACTAGAAGTGCCCATGAACAGCACAGTTTCAAACAGCCAATGAGGATCCTAAATTATCCCCAGCTGTCTACTCAGGTGTCATTCTCGGCCAATCACAGCAGCTCATCTGTGTGGGTTCATCTGTGTAGAATGAGGGTGAGTTTGTTGAAAGGTGGGACAGTTATCCTCAAATACTCCTCATGTGTTTCCTTCAAGCCGAACAGCACAGAGACAGAATTGAGTTATGATGTCATCCCCAGACAAATCCTGCAGTTGCTTCACAGACTGTGAATAATTGGACAACTCACCATGCGAGCAGCCGTGGTGATTTCACTGTCATACTGGCACATGACTAATAGCTGATGAAGCTCCTTTGGTGGAAATGTCTCGGTGAGGAAGTCTGCCCACGGCCCAGTTAATGAGCGGTGCCACCAGGACTGGCACTGACTGCCCCCGCTGCATGCAGAGCAGAGGACACTTTAATTCACCATTTATCTTCACCTTTATGTTTCCAGACTGGTTTTGCTCAGCAGCTACAATTTGCAGCTCATTTCAGATAAGTTACTTTAGCCTTGTTTGGCTCCTAATTCCCATAATTCATATCTCATGTTAGCTTTTTGATCTGTGTGCCATTGTTCTTTCATGATGTTCATTCCCCTATTTATAATTTTGTATGATCTATGGTTATTCCATTTTGTGGGCCACAATCATACTCACCAACATAGTTATCCTGCTATTGGCAACACACACACACACACACCAATCAGCCACAACATTAAACCCACAAGTAAAGTCAGTAACACCGATCATCTGGTTACAATTCAATATTCTGCTGGGAAACATTGGGTCCTCATATTCATGGATGTTACTTTCACACGTACCACCCACCAAAATGTTGTTGCAGACCAAGCAAAAACTCCATAGAAATGGCTTGAGGAACACAACAAAGAGCTCAAAGTGTTTATTTGGAATCCAAACTCAATCCATTTGGGCATCTACAGTATGTGCCAAATCAGACAAATCAGATCAATGGAGGCCCCACATTGCACACCAAAGGATCCAAAAGACCTGCTGCCAACATCCCATTGCCAGACACCACAGGACCCAACAAGAGGTCTCATGTCGATGCCCCTACTGGTGAGAGTTGTTTTGGCAACACAAAGGAGACCTACATGACAGTAGGCAGGTGATTTTTAATGTTGTGGCTGACTTGTGTATATAAAATAGTCCACTGGACTTCCTACAATAAAACTGATTAACCTGAGGAGACTGAGAATCATATTGGATGATTTAAAGCAGATCAAATTTGCAAAGATCTCCAACCTTTATTAAAGCCTTCAATACAAACACTGTGTCAATCATTAACTACTAAAAGGTTCTCTTATTAGCATCATAAAATCAAGTGGCATGGATTTTGTTGATTATAACTTTACTGTCCAGTAGCACAATTGAATATATTCAGTTTAACAGCATATTTTAGCAGTTTTTTGGGGGGGAGGGGGAAGATAATTTCCTTTCATTCTGAGAGTTACACGAGGAGGTTATTGGCAGTTTCATTTTTATATATAGAGCTGGAGCCAGGAAGCCACAAAAACCACAAAAGGGGTGGCACAGTTAACTTAGAATACAAAATCTACCTACAAGCACCTCCATGTTAAAAGCTAAACTAACTAAAGCTGTCTGATTAAAGCTGTTTTACCAACTCAGCTTTCAAACAAACAAGATGAAATTAATGAACTCAGGTATTTTCAAACTAAACCAAACTGACTGTATCCATCTGGTTCCAAGACTGCTGGTTGTACTTTCACATTTAACAGACAGATATGTGAATTATATTATTAATCTCATAAAATTCTCTGCCAATTTTCAAAAATGTCAAACTAACGCAACAACACAGTTCTCTTTAAAGCTCAGTTAACATCTTTTCAATAACAGTCCTCTTATAAAGTTGACTAGCAGGTTATTTAAAATAAACAAGGAGCATTAGCAGTCATTCTTCTTGCCAGCCACCTCTTGAAGCCAATCATGTTTGATCACCCCACCTTTACCTGAAGCAACCTCTCCTTTAGCCGTCTGCAGCTTAATGTTTAAACATTCGGTCGCTGCCTCGTATCAGGGGAAGTGCTGAATACCCTGTTGCCAAAGAGGATTAGTGTGGGAAAAACATGTACAAGTTAAAAAGTAAACGCACCTTGTTTACTGTTCTCGGACAGTTTCCAGCTGACCCCTTTCTACGCAGAGAAAAACAACATGGCGCAATGTGTGACATACTTTTAAAAAGGGGAGAACTATTATGTCATATATTCAAGTTTTGATAATAATATAATACACAATCTTTAATTTTAATTTTTCATGAAAATATGACAAAATAAAGCAAATAAAACATGTAAGTTGAACAATAATGACTAACTAGTTGAGCAAATAATGATTTCTGAAGATTTCATGGATATTTTTGAAAATTCCTCAGCCAAAATAAATGGTTAGGCATGAAAAACAAATTTCTTGTTTCAGACGTTTCAAGGTTCAAAACCTTGATGTCACTGTTTGATTATGCCACTCCTTATCACTCCTGCCACTCGCTGACCTCTTATGATTATGAAAGTCACAGGATTGGCTGGAGAGTCGAACACTACGTCTCATGCAACCAGTCCCACCATTGTCCTTGTTGGCCTGCCCTGCACTTGTCACAGCCGAAGCCTTGACGCATTCTGAGGCATGTGATCTTCTTTTGTTTTCAGTCGTGTCTTCAGCCTTGAGTCATGGCATGGCTTTTCAACCAAATCCCCAAAGGCGGGGGAATGGATTTTTGAAGTGACCATATTTTAAGGATTTTGCACAAAAGCTGTAAAAAAAATAAAAAAATAAAATAAAAATCATCTCCAATAGTAATGGCTGATAAATTGCACTTTAAAAAAAGAACATGAGCAGTTTTGCCTAAAAATAACAAATGCTTCTCACTAATTGGGACACTTTGTTTGTCCATAAAACAAAGACTGAATGAGTGCAGATTATCTAAATGACTCACTCATCCATTGAATAGTTGAAAGATGATCAAAGATGATATTATCATTGTCCTCAGCTCAAAGGAATCACACTTCATTTACAACATATATCATGGAGCAAAACGAGGCAACACGACTAATTTGTGTGATCATTTAAATTAATGAACATGAAATCATCATTAACATCTCTAATTTGTGCCTTACTGTCTTTTTTCACTTGTTCGTGTCATTTCCAGGCAGAAAAAACAGTTCTTTCATAGATCAACTGCAGCATTGAGATACTGCTTCAATATTTGTTCTCTGATTGTATCCAGGAATTTATTTATATGTAGTAAAAACTGCTTAACACATTCAGAGGAATATCTTATTACGTTTTTACTAATTGTCTTTCAGGTTTCTTATCCACACCTATATGGTTGTTTTTGTACTCTGTGACTGATAAAGAGCTGCAGTTATTGCAGGGTTACTATTGGACAAGGCAGGCAGCCAGTATGACTTATCTAGATAAGATAAGATAAGATCTTTATTTGTCACATACACAATTATACACAGTACAATGCGCAGTGAAATGTGTCTTGTACCAGCATCCAGTTTCAATGGAAA
>OMNN01000104.1:30890-53764 GCA_900302755.1 Chromis chromis | reverse complement strand
TGTCCTTGAATTACTCAGATGGGAAAAAAATGAGGCTGCAGTGTACTTTTTTTTTTTTTTCTTTCCAATTTGCTATGTTCTGTATCAAGCAATGTGCATATACCAGGTCAAACATCAGTGTCTCTTTGTTGTGAGCTCCCATGTGTGGAAGGTTGGCTTTGATTTGGGATTTTATATAGCATTTGTCTCCTCCGAAGAAGCGGATTCCCGTTATTCCCTGCACCAAATCACAGAGATGCCATGTTTACACTCACAGCTTTGCTACTTTGCTAAGCACACAGGAGGTCTCAGCTGAGCTACCTCAGGAAGAGAGAACGAGGACAAACTCACTCACAGTCTGAAAGTCGTGAATCTCCACAGCCTCCTCAGCTCCGCTCCCGGTTTTAAACCTCTCCAGATTGTTGTCAGAATCGATTTCCATGGAGCCCTCCCTCACCTCCCCATTGATGTTCATACTGTAACGAACATTATAAACCTGGCAGCATTCAAAAGGGAGGGATGTTAAAATGACTGATTAGTCAAGTTATGTAAATAAAACTGTGGCAAACACAATAGAAGAGAGGCAGAAAAACAAGTTTCATGTTGCTGATGTGATTCCCCCGCGCAGTCACTTCTTCTTCTTCTTTTTCTTTTTAATTTTTGTTGAAAAAAAATCCTCTGTAGTTTTACCACACTGAGAATTTGAGCAAAGCACCACAGGAGATGCTGTTGCAGACCTTGATGTGTGCCCTACAGGTGAGCTCATTAGAACACAAATAAACATTACACTGCTTCTTATAAGATGAAGTAGGGCTCCAGGATGAATTTACGTAGCACTTGTGTGTGTGTGTGTGTGTGTAATTGTGTCTATGTGTGTGCTGTTGACAGAATTAAAGATGCAATTTCTACAGGCTGATATGTGATGACTGTTGATAAGACATCTCAGTCATTATTATAAATATCTTATGACAGTCTCAAGCAAAACAGCAAACAACTGCGCCTGTTAAATTTTTTAACATCAGAGGGCTTTGTAATCTGCTTTTTTGGTCTGTTTCCCACCAGCATCGCCCTCACATTCACTTTCAGATATTTGCTACTGAAGACGCAGTGTAATAACTACAGCAGTCCTTTGTCGACACTTACGTTTTTATCGCTGACTTTCCACAGATAGAGAGCAGCCATGGATGCACACAACATTAACACCGCGCCAGCAATAAGAGCCACGGCTCCACATCTCAGGAGATGCCTGAGTGTGGCGGAGGTCGGTTTGCTTTGTCCCTTAAAGTAGAACAAAGTAAGAAATGACACACATTAAACAGTGGCCAGGGCGAGAGTAAAGTGCCTGGAAAGCTAAAGATTTCACAGAGCTGACAGCTTTATTAACACGTCACGGATGTCAGTTACATTTCTAATCAAAAACTTAATAAGGCAAGTCTTACCGGAGGCCTGCAGTGTTCAAAACAGCAAGATCCATGAGTTGCATTTTGGACTTTTTCCATAATCTCTCTCATGATGTCCTCTATAATTCCTTCTCTAGTTGCTTTTCTTTGGAGAGTCGGGTTATCCACCAGAAGGCTATTTCACACTTAACCGTGAATGACGTACAGTTGATATAAATTACTTGAGCTAAATTCTTCATCTCAATGCTACCTGTATTTCCGAATTACCCAGAGAGAGACGGCCACCCTGTGGCACCAAACTACAACAAGAAGTTTGAAGCAGCTCATGAAAGATTTAATGGTGTTATGGTGGTAAATGAGGATGTCTGATCTTTCAGATGTCAATTGTTTAGAGGAAAATATAAAACCTCTTAAGTCAGCAGTGCTTTCATAGAGTAACACTCCTCTCTAATAGTTTGTTGCTAATCATAACATACAATAATGTGGTTTTATGCACTTCTTTGCCTGTCACAGGTGTCAGCAGGAATGAAAAGATTCAAAAAATGTGTATGCCGGAGTCCTAATAGTTTCCAAATCTTCTTTATATTCCTAAATAATGCCTCAAGAAATCACAGACTTGTAGTACCGTGCACAATCACAGGCACACACACACACAAACATAACCTTTGCCTAATTATGAATGTTCTGATTTGACAATGGGAGAAAAAAACAAGATAAAGTTTTGTGGTCAAGGTTACCCAAGGTCTTTGTCATAACTTAAAAAGAAGAAACACAGTAAGAAAAACAGATTCAAATGTGCAGTGCTGCTGTTGCTTAGAAACAGATTCAATCACATTTTTGGGGGGATAATTGGTAAGCTGGGAGGCAATCACAAAAGGTGAGGGTATTCTTTGACCTTTGAAAAATATGTAATTGTGTGAGCATTTGATCAGCAGCGCAATATTTGCATGCAAATTGAGGCGGCACAGTAACTACTATTGTGTACAATGAAAAGACAATGACACTGGCTTATGCTTGCTATCAGTGCAGCTGTGATGGTTGGAGAACCACATATTATTTATTGCGCCTTATAAGCCCTTTAAGGCAAATGAAATGCATTCAGTTGCTTAATTGAGGTTATTCTGTGTGCTTTATGAATGTTTCCTCAGGACAATAGGTTGTACTCTGGCTATAGGTCCATAGCTGAGTTCTGTGAGCCCTGATTGCTACTTTTTAAAAAAAACTGTCATTGAACAGCAAAACCACTTGCTTTTAAATGTTTATTTGTGCAACAGTGTCATAAAATCTACCACAAACATGGTAATCTTTCATATTGATTGTTTTCCACAGCAGAAAAGGCCCTTTAGCAGCCTAAATTGTCCATAGGTCATGCCCCTTAAATAGTAACACATGCTCTTAAAAATCCATAATAAAATTCCTTTTTACATTGAATCATTATGAAAAATATATTATTAATGTAGAAAATCTTGCATATTACACATGATACAATGAACAGTCTTATATGAGCCAAATGACACATGACATACTACAAAACACTGCAACAATCCAACAAAGAGTCAATTAAGATAAAAGTACTGTACAGTATAAAGACAGAACCCCCTTTTCATGACTGTTTGATCTTTCATTTTAAGAGTTTGTGTACTCTGGGATGGATATTTCATCCGTTTCCTGTATTCTGGCTGGAGTTGGTGGACCAACGAGAATATAATCAAACTCCTGGTGTTGAACCTTTTCGTACACACTTTGCAGACCGTTGGTTTTGGGTATGTGAGCCGGGTAGTAGTTTTCCCTCCTGGTGTCCCGGGGAAGTGAAGCTGTCTTGGAGAACGTTGACAGATGCGGTCCACAGGCCAGGCTCGTGTTGGGCCTTGTAGCCGAGGGGCTCCAGCATCGGTCCGAGTGTCCCAGCACTTTGCACTCACTTGTACATGCCCAGAGACCTGTGGAAAGCAAGCAGCGCTGTCAAGGATGCAATGTGAGTACAGTCGTGGGATGTTTGATGATGAAAGATCCCAGTGAGCTCAGGTTAGACGGATCATAATGCAACCAGTGTTTTGGACAATACATATGTCGTGCATACAGTTCAAACTATGGGAGGAAAAAGAAATGCCTGTCATATTACTGCCTGGACTTCACCTTGAAACACTCTCATTGGATGTGTTTTCTCTCTAAACTTGCGTTTCATTGTTACATTTTTTCTGACACTCACTGTTGGTGGGTGGCGACTCTTTTTTGTGCACATCTCCACTTATGTCAGAATCGCTGTCATTGAAGTCGCTGTCCCCTTTCCCACTGTCCTTGCCACTGATGTGGGGATCTCTTGCTGAGATCGTTGTGAATGAATTGCCCTTCCATATTGTTATCGGCCTGACAGTCTCTTTCCCATATCCTGGCAACGTAGAATAACCCTGCAAAAGACACAAAGACACGAATTTTGAGTCAAAATGCAAAAGGAAAAGCTGGTGTGCAAAAAAAAAAAACCTTTGAATATCTCTGACAATTTACCTTTAGTTTACCCTCCATCACCCTGCTGTTTGACTCAAACATGCCTGCTGTCTGCCTGCCGTCCTCACAGCCTGCCTCTGTTGTGTTGCTGCTGGCCAATGGAGGTTTCTCTGGGAATGGATGGGTATCAAACACTTTCCCTTTGTGGTTGGCGATCAATGAATCAATGTGACCACTTTCCACTTTCTCCACATTCGGGAGGTCTTCTTTGTCATCAAACCCCGCTTCCTTTGTCTCCTTCTTGCGACGGCTGCAAATGGTTGTGATGAGGATGATAGCCAGCAGGAGAAGAGAGCAGCTCCCTGCCAGGACAATGATGATGGCTATGGACATGTCCCACTCAAAGAGCTCCTCGCTGCCATTTTCAGCCAAGGAAGGCAAACTAGGCAGGGTCCCTTCTATGAAGCTGAAGTGAATGATGGCTGTGGAGGTGAGCGCGGGGGATCCGCTGTCGATGACCGACACCGTGACTTTGACATTGTCTGCGAGATCATACGTCAGCTGTCGGCTCACGTGCACCTTCCCTGTGTCTTTGTTGATGGAGAAGCCCAGGTGTCCCCCCTCGGTGATTTTATAGGACAGCTGTGCGTTTATGCCCTCATCAGCATCTGTGGCCTTTATCTGGGTTACCACATAACCTGCAGGTGCGTCTTTGGGCAGGAAAACCTCAGTAGACCCCTTGTACAGTGGGGGCTCTATGATCGAGGGCTGGTTGTCATTCTGATCGACTATTTTTAATCTGATGACAGCTGTGCTCTGCAGCTGTGGTGACCCCCCATCGCTCGCCTGAACGTGTATGTCTAACTGTTTCATCACTTCATAATTAAAACTTCTCAGGGCATATATGGAGCCAGACACCGAATTGAGAGACACAAAGGTGTTCACTGGGGAGCCCATGATAACACCGTCCACCAGCCTGTAAGTGATTTTCCCATTGTTGCCCAGATCAGCATCACTGGCCTCCACTGTGGTGATATAAGCGCCCGGGGCGTTGTTCTCCACCACTGAAACTTCATACACAGCTTTGGCAAAGTGAGGGGCGTTGTCGTTCTCGTCGCTCAGCCTGATGGTGTACTGGGTGATTTTTCTCAGTGGAGGAGACCCAAAATCCTCAGCCATGACCGTCAGGTTGTACTCACTGATCCTCTCCCTGTCCAGAGCCGCTGCCGTCACGATCATGTAGCTGTCCTCGTACGCCTGGCGGAGTTTGAAGTGGTCGTGGCCGTACAGGGTGCAGTGGACCTGGCTGTTGACTCCAGAGTCTCTGTCCAGGGTGCTGATCAGCGCCACCAGGCTGTCCTTGTCCGCCGCCTCGCTGATGTGCGCGATGCCCGTGGTGATGGAGGTCATCGGGGTGATGCTGATTTCCGGGGCATTGTCGTTTACGTCGGTGACGTGAATGATGATTTTGCACACGGAGGGGGTCGGGTTGGGTCCCAGGTCGGTCGCCTGCACGTCCAGCTCATAGGTGCTTTTGTCCTCGAAATCCACGGGGCTCCTTAGGGTCAGGCGACCCGATTTGTTATCCACTTGGAAAAGTTCTCGGATCTCGTGGGAGACCTGCTTCCCGAACCCGTACACGACCTCCCCGTTTAACCCCTCGTCAGCGTCCACTGCGTTAAGGTCCAGGATCACCGTGCCAACCGGCGCGTCCTCTGGCAAACTGACAGAGAAGCTGTTCTGGTCGAAAACGGGACTGTTGTCGTTAAAGTCAGTCACTTTAATAGTTATCTTGGTTGACCCCGATCTGTACGGGTTCCCCCCGTCCGTGGCGACCAGCTCCACGGTATATGATGACTGACTCTCCCTGTCTAGCTCTTTCATTAGCACCAATTCCGCATATTTAACCCCATCCGCTCTCAGGAGCACATCAATAGTGAAATGACTGTTAACAGAGATTTGGTAGCTTTGGATGTAGTTTGACCCGACGTCCGCGTCCACAGCCGGGTCCAAAGGGATGCGGGAGCCAACCGCTGCGTTCTCGGAGATCTCCACCACAGATTCCTTGTTTGGAAACTCCGGAGAGTTGTCGTTGATGTCCTTTATCTCCACCTCGACGTGAATCAATCTGTAGCGATCTTTGGAGAAATTGACCACGTCAAAAGTGATCACACACTGTGGAGTGTGTCTGCAAATCCTCTCCCTGTCAATCCGCTCCCCGACGGCCAGCTCCCCGTCGCTCTCCCTCACCCTGATGAACGAGTCGTTGAATTGTTTCATCATCCTGAAATTGGTCTTGGAGGAATGAGACAGACTCAAGGACATGTCCTTGGCGAGGTTTCCGATGACCGTACCTGGCGCGTCCTCCTCGTTGGTCTGGTACCGGATAGTATTTCCTTCGGACCGAGCCCAAGAGGCGAATAAAAATTGATGGAGCGAGAGTATAAAAATCCACCGGTGGCAATAAGTTATAAATTTGCCCCCCATCGTCATCCTCCTCGCTCCCTCGGCAAGCAGCCTCATTGTGTGCCAAAAGCAGTTGCGCGCAGTTCACCTCCAGAGCGAGCTCTCCATGCAGCTCCCCTCGCTTTTACGAGCTGAACTGTGCTGAAAGTGAAAGTTACTTGCTCCTTGCGCGCAGCCAGTCAGATACGCTTGTTGCCTTTGCCTTCAACACAGCTCAAAATTCTGCAGTGGCGGCGGGGTTTATACAGCTCCTCATGCTAATGAGACGAAGTGTGACCAATCCCTTGCTTTAGAATTACAAATACCCCCTTATGAAGGAAAAAAAGCTCTAAGCCTGTTTTCTTTTTTTCCTTTTTTTTTCAGAGTGCACACTGGAGGAAGTTGCAAAACAGAAAAAAGGGCACAAAGATACGCCCGTTGCTTGGAGATAATTCCTGCACTGTTTATCGCCTTATTACAGCCATTACCAAGTGATGGTATTATTTAGGGGGGAGAGAAGAAAAAAAAGCCAATTTCTTTTTTCTTTTGATGTTTAGTGCATTGTCTGTGGAGCAGAGTAGGTGTGTGGATACGTGTGCGCGCTCCGTGCACAAGAGCAGCTCAATTGTTTTTTTGTTTTTGGTGAGCTGAGCAAGGTTGAGCAATGAGAGCAGATTAATTAGGCGCTCCAGGAACAGATCTGCAGGAAAAATGTCCTGTCTGAGGGAGGAATTATTCTATATTGGTCCCCTTTATGGAAATCATTTGTGGTTATATTTGTTATGTGCTGGAAGAACAAAGAGAAGATAAGCATCCAAGAGGTTACTGCTGTAGCCTGGATGCATGTAGTGACACTTTAATCTCACATTTCTCTCAAATAGTCTTCCTTTTCTTTCAAAATTGCAAATAAAACCTTAATTCCTGCTTGTCTCTAGGTTTATGGGGAGTATATATTTGCTGTCTACTTATGCACATTTATCTCTTGGGTTTTGATAGCAAAGCTCAATGCATCATTTCCAGCTGTTAACAATTACAAATCACATTAACCATTCAGCTAACATTCAATTCTTTGCAATATGGTGCTGGAGGAGCCTTCCCCCCCACCTTTGGATAATATAAACCAAATGGGCAAATGAATGTGGCTACTCTTGTCCATATATATATAGTACTATTGTGCATGTGTGGTTTGCAGCTGTTTTCATAGTCCAGGCTGCAGCCAAATGGAAATCTTAATGCTAAAGCATACAATGATGTTCTAGACTGTCGTTCTGGCAACAATTTGCAGGAGGGACTTTACTTTTCCAACATGACTCTGCATTAAAATGAGTTTAACACGGAGGAACTTGACTTTCCTCGCACAGAGACCTCATCTCGGCTCCTTCCAGCACTTTTGGGGTGAATATGGAATGCTGACTGCGAGGCAGACCTTATCAGTGTCTGACCTCACTGATAATTGTGTGGCTGAATGGGAGCAAATGTCGCTCTCCACAGTCTCGTGAAAAGCCTTCCCAGAAGGACGGAGGGCGATGAAGGCAGAATATTAATGCCCATGGTTTTAAGAGCCACTTAATGTTGTCCAAATACTTTTGGCCATGCAGTGAAGTGCATTAAGTGTCAAAGTTAGACACAATGCAACATAGCGTCAAAATTCAAACAGAATTGAGTCCACTCTTCTTTGGCACAGCCTCAACAAAACTACAACATTAATGAACTATGGTGCATTTGTTACAGGACTAAAGTATTACCCTAGTTAGGTTCCGGAAACCGATTTCCGGTTTTCAAAAAGGAATAGACAGTTATACTGATCAACCACAACATTATGACCACTGACAGGTGAAGTGAATAACATTGATCATATTGGTACTATGTGGTGTTCTGCTGGAAAACCTTGGATTTTGCCATCCGTGTTGATGAGACTTAGACACCCAAATAAACATTGTCCCAGAACAAGCACACTCCCTCATGCAAATGGCAATCCCAAATGTCACTGGCCTACCCCCGCAGAAAAATGCACCCCACCACATGGCAAAAACATCAAACAATCAGGAACATCTTGAGGAACATGACAATGGCCCAAGATGTTGATTTGACCTCCAAACTTCCTAGACCCCATTCTGATCAAGCATAAATAGGATGCAGTGGAACAAGTTTGATTGACAGAGGCCCCACTGCACAACCCAGAGTACCCAAAAGGATCCACTGCAAACGTCCTGGTGCCAGACCCCATAGGACACCCTGAGAGATAAACCCTGTTTTGAATTCACCTGCGAGTCCTCGTGCTTTCCAGCTCAGTCCCTCACAATCTGGCTATTAGATACTTTGATCCTTTAAAGTAAATTTTGCAAATAATACTTCTGTACTTCAGTAACAGTTTAAATGCAGTACTTTTACATGTAATGGAGTATTTTAATGATGTTTCTACTACTACTATGGTACTGCTACTTTAACTTAAGATCTGACTTGTTCTTCTATAACTAGATGCCAATATACCAGTGTAAGGTAATGAATAGGTTCAAAAAAGTACTGAAGCATTGTCAGCAAAATGGTAAAAGTAGAAGCACAGGTTCGGCAGAAAAATGGTTTCTCTGACTGACATATTATTTATGACCTTATCACACTCCTAATACTGATGCATTAATGCATAAATGACATTTTGTAATTTATACTCACAGTTTGGTAGTTTTATCTGATGAATCTGAGGTACTGAGAGATGATTAATGGGGCGGCAAAGTTCTTCCACACAAGATCAGGTTTGTCTTTTTTGGACTGTTCTTGAATCTTTGCTGCACAAACAGTTATTTAAATGGAAACCATCCAACAGTTTCAGAGGGGAAATGTTTGGTGGATTTGGTGGAACTTAACTCGTTGACATCACAAATGTGACAAGAGACACCAAGCAGACAGTGTTTTTGTAAGACCTCAGAGTCCAAAAACAAGCATCTATGAGATCATTGTAAGTTTGTTGTTTTTTGTTTTTGTTTTTTTTGTGAAATCTGAAAATTAACTGCAGCTGTGAAATTAATGTCATGGACTGAGTGTAGGTATAAATAAGAATAAAATGGAAATGCTTCAGTGAAGTAAGTCAATTTTGTACTTATGTAGACTTCCTGAATAAATGCACTTGATCTTAATGAGAAACTCACAGAGAATTTTAATGAAATGTGTGGTTAACCTCAGGATTTTAACATCTTTCAGCCAACTTTTCATCTGTGGTTCACTCTCAGTATTCCATTGAGCTCTTTTTAAATGGAAAAGTTCTAAGAAAGTCATTTTACCCGCTACCTGTGCAGCACCTGATGGGACAAGAAATTAAAAGGTGAGTGTTGTGTCAGCTTGGCCAAAGAAATCTGTTAATATAGGTTAATTTTTCATCAACAAAAGTTCTACATTCCTGTTGTTTATTATAAACACAATGTTATATTCATTAATTCTTTATATATCTATGAAAGATACACAGCACTGACTGGTATTTATGAAAAGTATTCCCTCATATTCATCAGAGCCTGTACTTCTGTGTGAATCTCAGTGCGTAAATTTCTATTTGTTGTGATATTTTTCATCGTACTGTATTTATTCCCCTCTAAAAGTCTATAAAGGTCATTTAGTTATGTCTGTACTTTCTCCTCCATCACAGAGGCCCCTTGGATCATGCTCACAACCCGCAAAACTCAGCTCAGCAGCTTATGATTGCATTGGTGGTGGGTATTCTAGGTATAAATATCCGTGTGGAGTGTGTGAGGTCGGCTGCTGTAAAAATACATCATGCTCAGTGTTTGTGTGATGGGTCTTAGCTGTAATTGATTTGACAGGAAAAAACTTATTTTCAGTTTCCAAAGTTACCATGGTGCAGCTATTGCACAGCTGGAATGAGGTTCTGGAGATAAAGTGTCAACCTATTTTCCACATTAAAAGGAGACGGCGCCCTCTGCTGTTTCTCTCCGTCAAATACTCTGTGAGTTAATGAAACAATTCAATAAACCCACACAGGGAGGACATCAGCCCTTCTAATGTTTCTTTCAATGCTGATAAGACTTGAAGAGCCAGTGGCACTCTGCATGGTGTCTCAAAAGCTTTAAGTGCTTCAAACTCCTCTCCACACACACAGCTCACACTGCTGGAGAATATAGATTTAGCCGATTCCTGCCTCAGTGCCCCATGCCTTCTATTATTATCAGTTTGACACTGGATTAAAATGATTATTTTAAGCAGACTAATACCAGCATAAGTTTGATCTGTTGATTAATAAAACTATTTCAATTTCATTTTACATTAGATTTGTTTTTTCTGTATTAAACATGAGTTTTCTATTTCTTTCATTTGAGGTTAAATTATCCTTCTTCCTTCTGCAAATTGGAATTGCTGAATAAAACGTTGCATTTCAGTGAAAGGACAGTAGAACAACTGTGATTTATATTTTTAATGGTTTGTTTGACACTGTCATCAAACCCATCACACAAACAAGATTTGAAATGTTTTATTTTAATAGAACTTTGGACAACCAAATATGTAAAATAAAAAAGAAAACCAACAGCAAAAGTGAAATTTCATTCACTAGTTTTTTTTTCCTTAAAAAAATATCAGCCTTTCCCCTTGTTCACAAACCGTTTCAAAACCAGGACAAACAGAAATAACATGATCAATTCTGAGAAGCTGGAAGGCCATTAACATTTGTTGGCAAATATAAATATAGTGGTTTGAACAGGGTCTCAAATAGCTCACATGGAAAGAGTGTACAGACAGTTTACAAGACAGTAGGACACTCGGCACTGCCTGTATCAATTTTTATTAATGTAGAAAACCAGGATCCTTATTTACTGATTTTAAATCAATGCATTTATGACAAGTAAATATATACATTCAGCCAGTTCTAATAGTCTCTGGTGTATTGTGTTCGTGATGCCCCTCTGATCACGTTGATTGTCTATTCAGGGGCATAATTGTGAGAGTATGTGTAGTCTGTGTAGTAATCCTGTGGCCCACCCCTGCCTGCTGGGTAACCCCAAGGACAGGGCCCACCTCCAGTCCCATCCCCCCGTTCATGTCCTCGCCCTGGCCGAGGCCAAAGTCCTAGCGGTGGGACTCCTCTCCCACGATAGTTTCCTATAGAACCAGGACCCATAGGACCCATAGCACCCCGCATCGGCCCGTGGTCCATCTGTCCAGGGATGCCACCTATACTGCCGTAGCCCACACCACACATTGGATGTAGGGGCAGCTTAGGTCTGAGTACAGAGCCCCCCCTGGTGGCCACTGTGGGAATGCCCACAGAACCTCCAAGGCCATCAGCGCAATTCACCTGAGTCCTGCCCCCCTGACTACCAGGGGCGCTGCCTAATAGGGACTCCCCCGTCTTAGGGAGCCCACTGGGGTCTATTGGGCCAGGTGGGACCACACCCCGGCTGCTGGCAGTCTCACAAATCGTGGTCCCTGCTGTCCCCCATACACCCTCCCCAGGTCCACTGCGTGTCCCGTCGTGCTTTGTTGGGGTCCCACTGGCATTCTTAGGAATGCCAGCCATGTAACCTGGCGGGGGTGTGTCACTATGGTCTGTGTAGGGGAGGGGGGTGGTGGTGAGCGGAGAGGTCCCAGTAGCCCCGACTCCTCCAGCATCCGAGGAGTATGAGTGACCCAGCATCATCAGGTGAGGTGGAGGGGGAGGTTTGACCTCCAAGGGGAGGGAAGCCAGGTTGGCTAGAGGTCCAGCCACACCCATGACAGATGGGGTTGGGACTGTGGAAGAAGCCGTGGTCGGGGGTCGGTACTCCTGATCGTGGGTGCTGCTGCAAGGTGAGGCGGGATAGGCTGGGGACGCCGCGTAGCTAGAGGACCCAGTGTAGGACGACCATGAGGCTGAAGGACACAGGAAGCTCTGGTGGGGATTCACAGGAAAACCTCCTGGTGACAAGCTGCCGATGTCTGAAGAACCTATGCCTATCTGGTTGGCGGCTTTGAATTGAGAGATGGCTGTTTTGAAAGCACTAAATTCAGAGAGCGTTGGAGTTCTCTCAGGGGTGGCCAGCTGGTCTGGGAGAGGAGGACGAAACTCGTCCATCTCTGGTGGTGGCGGCTGCGGAGGCTTCCTCTTCTCAACTTCCTGGTTCCGCTCTGAGGGATCTGATATGGTTGGTGGCTCACCATCATCAGAGTCTAATGACATGTCTTCCTCTTCCACACACTCATCATTCACTACTGGGAGAGCAGCAGAGGGCAGACAGAGAGAAATGGAAGAGTGGGAAGAAAGATATTATCAACAAATGTGTTACAGACGCATTAACAGCATCAATTGTATTAAAAAAAACTGGTAGTACATAAATCTTTAACTGCCGGGATAGCTCTAGAGAAAAAGACAATTTAGCAAAACAATTACACTACAATAAAACTGAAATCCCAAGTGTTTCAGTGCTCAGTGCTTCTGTTGACGCTACCCACCAGTAGAAGGCGGCGTCGGAAGCTCATTCTGATTAATGGATCCAATCAGACTGTGGAAACCGCTCATAACATCATCAATGCTCGCTATCACTATTCCATTTCTGGAATACTGCAGGAACATCTCAAATGGCCTCTCTGTTAAAAAAAAAAAAAAGAGAGAGAAAAACAAAACAAAATCATGTGTTTGATTAATCAAAAACAGTGGTCAACACAACACTGAATATGTTTATGCTAATGTAATCATTGGTACAATTTACTGAAATAGAACACATTAGGAAAAATACAATCTCAACAGAGACAAAGTTGGCACTAGCAAATAGATAAAGTGCAAGGTAATAAAGGCGAGGATGAATGAAGATACCTGTGAGGAAGATAAGGTGCCGCTGTTGTGTGTGCTGAGCTTGGAGCTTAATCAGGCATTCCAGATCTGGCGCCTGACGTGACTGAGTGTCACACTCGTGGTAAGGGAGGAACTCCACTAAGTGCTTTTTCTGATAGGCTGTCAGAAGGTTCAACAGCCCCATGGCATTAGTGTTTAACCTTTAAGAGAGAACAGCAAAAGCAGATCCGCAGTTTTGAGATATTTTTCACAGACAAATATAGCTGAAGATTTTGATGTGATTACTATTATTTTGGTAATCTCCTACTGAGATACTGACCTCCCCAGCTCTTTAAGCTTCTTCTGGGACTTGCAGTGCACCTTCCACTGCCAGGGGTGTTCAGGGGTACTCTGCTCCTCCAAGAACTTAAGCAGCCCCTGCAAGCGATCTGGACAAAACAAGCAATAGAAGTCATGAAGCATCGCCCAACTGATCATTTTAAGACTCCATGCAGCTCTTGCAAAGAAATGTAAAACTTACCTTGTGTGATAAGATCAGGGTTGAGAACAAACTCGTCGGACACCATGAAGCCTCCAGACACAAACAGCTCATTGTAAGTGTGGTTCTTGACATCGTCCAGAGTGTCCACGCCAGCAAAGCTCACTGAAGGCAACTTCTTCAAAGACACCAGAGCCGGGATCTGCAAGATGAAAAGATGAGGTTTAGTTATTTATTTAGTTATTTATTTTTTTACAAATAAAGCTCTTCTATTATTTCACATCAAAAAACAAACCTAACACGTTTTCATGTAATACACACCACTGTGCAAATGTTTTAGTGACTATAGATTTTTAGACTCTTGTCCCTTACGTAATACCATCAGGGAAGCATCTGATTGATCCAAAATTCATTCTGCAGAGTGACAGTGACTGAAAAACATGGCCGATGTCATTAAAAGCTATCTTAAAGCTAGACTCCTGTAACAGATGGTACGACCCCTCAAGAGCCCTGATCTCAAAATCATTGAGTCAGTCTGGGATTCTATTAGGCAACCGAGGCAACAAAGTTCTTCAAGATGCTTAGGAGTGCCCCAGAGAATGGTAGCTATAATAAATAATGTTTTTTGGCTGTTTGGTAGTTTTTTTTGTTAACTATTCATGGATTTGAAAGCATCCTCACTTTGCTTTTAGTGGGTAAAACCTTTGCTGAGTGTTGTTTACAGCTTAATAAAATAACCAGCAGCTACACAAAAAACAACACCCTGCAGCAAATGTAAAAATTCTGTCTCATCACTCCCTGGCAGGTGCTGAGTAATCTGAAGCACAGATTGAAGGTGAGAGGAGGTGGTCATACCTTGTGCACGTGTGCAGCGATGTCCTCGTTCTGAATGATGATGAGTAGCTTATCCAAACTGCCACTGTTTTCTAAAAATGTCTGTGGGCTGCACTCGCTGTTGCCAAGACTTTTCAAGTACTCCTTTGTGACAGACAGGAGAGACGTAATTGTTAGAGACAGACAGATGAATGTGTCCTCCTCTCTTACACATACAAGTACTGACTGACTGACAGATACAGAAAGAGCTGAGCACTGAGACATGAACACATCGTGACAAACAAGGCCTAGTGCTGCCTTGTACATTCTCCCTATCGACTAGCATTTTTACTCCTGTATGCCTGGGCAGTTTACTACCGCAGAAAGCTGTGGAGGCTCTTCAGCTATAATAAAAAGAAGGTAATAGATTATAGATTATAGATAAAGAACACGAACTGAAATAAATCCATGTACGACAATGTAATGTGGGCAGTAATGATAACATTAGGACTAACGCTTATTTGCGTTATTTATTACTGACAGTTTTTCTGTGCCATTCACAGCTTCTTATTAGCCCAAATTGATACCTTCACTTTGCTTGTTTTATCTCCCCAACAGTACAGATATTATATTTTTGAAGATACCCAATTGTTACATATGGACATGAAAAACAGCAAATTCTTAAATCTGAGAAGCTGAAACAAGTACTTGATTATCAAACCCAGACTAATTGTTGCAGCTCTAAATAACATTGCAAAGTAGTCCTAAAGCTCTTTGATAGAACAACAGAAAAGGATTAGATAGATAATCTAGTAAACAGTGTATCAGCAGTTCCAGTTTGGCATATGTGAGGACTCTTCATTTTCTGTGTTTATCTCCAACTCTCATATTGGATAAAACAGGCAATTTGAATACATCACCAAAGGTTCAGGTAACTCAGCATTTTCAGTGTTTTCTGACACTTTAGAAATTAAAGAACTTTAACAGTAGAGAATGTAAAATATTTGTAGAATCCACTGATCATCTATTTTAAGACCACAGCAGAACCTTGTATTATACCTTGATCTCCTTGCAGACAGTGCTCTCGTCTCCTTCATCTCCAGAGTAGATGTAGAATTTAACTGTATTCTTGGTGACGTCCTTAAAAATCTCCACCAAGCTGCTGAAAACCTCCGGCTTCAGCTGACCGATGAGGCTGCCAGCCAACAGGCCGGACCCACTGCCAGAAGCGGAGCCTGGGTTTTGTGAATTTCGCTCTGGAGAGTCTGATGTGACTTGAGAGGGTGAATAGATATCTACCCCCAACTCTGCTGACGGTGCTTCTGATTTAGCCTTCGTGGATGCTGTCTCTTTGACGGTGCCCGTTTTAACACTGTGAGATGAGGTGGTGCTCTTAGACAGGGTGGGCTCGGTTTTAGTTTTGGAAGTCTGGATGGGGGCAGGGAGTGGTGTTGTAAGATTAGATGTTGTCACTGGAGGAGGAGGAGAAATGACCTTGGAGGGAGCAGGTGGGGATGGGATCAACTTGTCCATCTTCTCACACAGTGCTTTGACATGCCCCTGAAAGGGGACGGGGGTGACGTAGGGTACGACAAAGTCTGAGAAGGAGCTGCTGGGCTGCCAGGAGTGGCGTGGAAGCAACCGTGGGGGTAGCTGCGAGGTATAGCAGATGTGTTGAGTCTGCATGATATTTTTAATGTCAGAAGTGAGGCTGTGAATTTCCTGGTTGAGTATGGTGTCCAGGCTGATGGAGGGCCTGAAGGAAACCTCCTCTACAGCCGGTAACGTAGGTGCAGCCGCCTTTTTCACTTCCACAACTGCTAGCGTCTTCGGCTCCGGGTCGCTGTCCACAGGCGTCACAGCCTCTGGCTCTGGCTCGGGCTTCGTCTCGGGAAAAGGCTGTGCTTTGTCTGGAAGAAGAAGACAGGAAACACATCACAGTGATGCCTTGTCAACTACATCTAAATATGCCTACAAGGGAGAAGCCTGTGTGAACTAATGGCTTTGAGGTACCTTCTTTAATGGGGATATTCCAGACTGGGTTGTCCAAGGTGTCCACTTGCTCTGCAGGAGAGCCCATGCTGAAGGGACTGCCAGGGCTACAGTCCATGTCCTCCTACACAGAGAAAACACCGGTAGATATTTTTAGGTCTATGAACACACATGTTTTAAAATATTCCAACCCTAGAATCAGCTGTTGACATCTCACCTCTGTGTAGTTAGTTTGTAATGCTGGCTCGTTTTGTTTCCTAAGATCTGGATCAGGGATCACAGGTTCTACCCTTCCTGAACCCGTTGATGGTTCACCATGGTTTGCCTGCACAGACATTGAACCCTGAGCCACGGCTTTATTTAGTGTGGCCAGGAGGATCTTGAGAAGGCGTTGCGTCTCGTTGACTGTGGAGGCGTTGGCGTTGGCATTGCCCCGGGCCCTCAGGTCACTGTCGTAGATGCCCATGCTTTCCATTACTGCCGTCAGATTGTCGTTCTGTCCACCCTCATCTCCAATCTCATCTGCCTGGGCTCCTATCAGGACACACACAATTATTCAGAGAGGAAATATTGTTAATATGTGTACTAGACTATCCTGAGCTCTGACAGCTAGATGATATATTGCACAATATTAGTTTATAGCAAATATGGCAGTGGTTCTGAAACTGCAGTGCAGACATGCCAAAAAAGGGTTCGAGGTAATTCCCCATTACAGTTTGTCCATATGTCAACAATTGTGTTAGCAGTTGTTGCACTGACGCACAGCTACCTCGGTTACGAACAAAAATATGTGCATCTTGAAATGAAACGTTTAGGAAATATATTAAGGACATTTATTTACTAAGGCCTGATTAGACTATGTGTTACAAAATGTTCCTTTAGAGTTATTGACTTTGAAGGCAGTGGGTGGAAATGCTTAAAAAACAAAAATTAAAATAGGCAATTTAAATAAAGCTACACAATTATTTGCAGCCCGTCTCACCTCTACTAGGTTCCCCGTTGCTCAACTGATCAGTGCGTTGGTGTTTGTTCATGCCTCCCCTGTCATCTCCTTCAAATTTCCTTTTCAGACTGTTGGCATCCCAGGCCCCGTCCTCTCCCCGTTCCTTCGCAGGATCCTTCACCAGTGCTTTTTTGTGTAGTTGGATCAGCTTAAGCAGCTGTTTCATCTTGTCTTTATCATACTCATTCTGGGACAGCCGCAACCTCTGGGGCTGAGGCTGGGGCTCGGCGTGGGATTTGTTTTTCAACTGGGCCCCGTTTGAATGGGCCGAACTTGGCCTCCGTCTGCTGCTGTCTGGGGGTGGTTTCTCCTGGGCGGGCTTCTCTGGAGGCGGCCTTTCCTGGGAAAGCCTTTCTGAGGGTCTCTCTGCTCTGTCTGAGCCTCTATCCGAGCCACCCCAGTCAGAAACGGGGCTGTATTCCACTGGGGCGGGAGCGGGTGCCGGTACAGGTATGGGTACAGGGTTCCGTATTCGTTCAATAGTGTCCTTTGCCTTGTTCAGAGGTAAAATGTAGCTGGCAGCGTTGTGGACGTAAGAACGCAGCACAGCATCCATGTTAAATTTGGGTCTGGGTACTGGGAGAGGGTTTGTCCTTTCATCCACATTATATTTGTAGTCGGGCAGAATGAACGGCCGTACCGTGCCTGAATCCATACGAGTCAGGTATTCGGTGGCATGACGCTCCACTCCAGAGCTCAGGTCCTTGCCCGGGTTTGGGCGCAACTTGAACAGAGCGTAGTGCAGTGCAGGGATAAAAGGCTCCATGGAGGACATGATAGCTGGCTGGGGCTCCACCGTCAGCGGCTCTGGCTCGAACAGTCTCGATGCTAAGATGGAAGGCACACGTCAGTGTCACATAATAGATGTCCATCTACAACATTAGTGTCTTTAGTGACAGAAGCTTTATAGAAACCAAAACTGGAGTCGTGTTTGTAACGTGGAAGCCTCAATTTTTTTTTTAAATAGTAGGAGCTTTTTATAGGTAGATGTGATAAAGATATTTATCACATCCAATTTCTTCTCTTATTAAACATCTTAGTTTCATATTTCATGCAGATTCTGGCACTCGGGCTCACTCAAAAAAAGGACTTACAGACACTGAATATTACTTACAATACTTGACAACCATCCTTGACTCCTGAAAGATGAATAATGCTTGCAGGTTCTTCTCAGCCCGCCCCCGCCGCTCTAGAAAACAAACAGCAGCCTTTTTAAAACTGAACCCTCACTGGAGGTAACAAGTAGGTGTTTAACTGACACAACAGAGAAAGTCAAAGAGAGGAAGGTAAGAGGGAAAAAAGCTTTCTGGCACCTTTGGATTCAACCATCTGAGCTGAGGACAACAGGAAGAGAAAGCCCCTGTCAAACAAGGACTTCACCAGCACCTGAATAAGGAGAGTAGACACTGCAGTCAGAAACACCAGGGTGTATCATCTTCACATAATGTGAGCAGTCAGAAGGCTTTCACTTACTCTGTATGCAAACTTGCATTATACTGACATTATTATTATATAAAGTTACTGAAAAATTAAACAAGATAAGAATGACGGCCGGACAGAGGTTTAGCCAGCACCATGTTTTTGGTAAAGAGGAAAGAGAATCATTTAAGGAACAACATCCTCCCTAATTACATCAAATTATGAAACACAAATGCAACACTGTCTAACAAAGGCTACATTTATTTTATCTCCTTGTTGTCAGACAAACCAAGAGGGAACCAAAAGAAAAGATTATCTTTTTCAAATGAATCCTGTCGTTTCCTGTGTTTATTGTACGAGAACCAGGTAAGTAACAGGTTCGTAACTCACCATCCGGTCCCTCTCCAGTTTGCTGACCAGTGCTGCCAGGCTGCCGCTGGTTGGTTTGCCTTTTCCATCCACCACCTCAAACAGGCTGCAGGACATCCCACACTTCATCACTGCAGACAAAAATATGCAGGTTGAAATATGTGAGTCATAATTCCTCTACCAAGTCATTTCTATTCTGCACACAAAATAATGCATTTAAATAAAGCTTTTTCCAACTTCTACGGATTTACCACGACAGCTGTAATTGCGTTTCATGATGCAGCAAATGCTTTTGAAATGGCCTCAGAAAGGGAATTTTAAGTAATGCATAACCGCCCACGAGCCCAGGCATTTTTCTATAATTTTTTAAAGAGATATACAAATGTGTGGTCTGAACTGACCTTCCCGTGATATGCTGTAAGTGTCCCAGGAAAAGAGCACAGAGGGAATCTTTCGCTTCACCTGATCCAGCTGCATGGCTCGATTCATGTCTAACTTCTCAGGCCTGTAAGAGAGCACATTGAGATTCATCCAATCAAAACACATTCCAGACAATAAGTGTACATTGCACAAGTGAATTTCAACTTCTTCTTCTCATCTATAGGATATGTGCAGTGTTAAAGTTCAGAAGATAAAAAATATTTTATCGCAAAAAGGCTCTTGAATGATTAACAGAGCAATATCCAGTAGCACTGTGGATGTTTTGTACAAATGCACGGAACAGTATGAGAGACTAAAGGTTTACTCACAGTTTGAAAGGAAGGTAGGGGCGTGAGGAGGATCGTAAACAGATTGGGAATAACTCCTGGCCCTTGTTCACTAGCGGGCCGCTCCACACAGTGTAGCAGCTTTTCCCTGTGATGGCATCAGCAGCACAGGTAAAAGGTCAGACATGGCACAGAGAGAAAACACAGCTGATAACTTTACATAACCTCTGGATTCAATTGTCATTGAAAAGGCATATACACAATCTTCTTACTGCACCGGCTGTTGAATCTAATTTGGATAACTGTGAGAACATGCACTCTTCACTAACCAACCAGCAGTGAACATAAACATCAAAGTTTTAATGTTAGGTTTTAGTTATTAACAAGTAATATTTTTTACACTAGCTAATATGTGAGTGGTTACTGCAGATTCTGTTTCACACAGCCGGCAGAGTTTTTTTCTGCTTTTAATATGACATGGTTTTTATACATATACCATTTTAAACAGACAAACTCAAGACAATGCACAGAAGCTTAATTTATGAAAAATTAAAGATTAAAAAAAGGTTTTACCTCTACTTCCTTCAGGGGAAATTGTGTTAAACCTGTTAAAGAGAGAAACAAACATCCTATTTACAAACACAGCCTATAAATACTTGCTGAATTTCACCATTTCCTGCAGGATTACGTGTGTACCTGTGTGCAGTCATAGGAGCCGCTGCAGCCTCCTTGCCTTTGTACTGAAAGGAAACCACAGCGTAGGGGCACACGTGCCTGGGTCGGGCCTTGATCTCATCAAATGCAAACTCAAAAAAATATTGCTGCAAGACAGAAAGAAAGACATATTTAATTACAGAAAAACTACGATCAAATGCACACAATTAATAAAATGCGTGAATAAAAAGGAACAGCGTTTACCTGTGTGAGCTCAAAAGCCCTGTAAGACAGCAAAGACGTAACCCTGTTGGCACTTTTGGACAAGTGACAGTCAAACTTGGGTGTAGGTTCTATTGCATTCTTAGGCATGTTCTCGTGGATGTGCTTTATTCGCCCCTGGGAGGGAAAAGAAAACATACTGATTGCCTCGAAGATCTAGAAATATTTGAAATCTATCAACATTACATCATGAAAATAGAAGGACAGCCATACCCTCATAACTTTAAAAACGATCATGTCTCCAATTGAGCCAACTTCAAAGGGATTGATTTGTAACAAATCAGAATATTTGGAGAGATAAACACCTACAATGACAAAAGAATTTAATTAGAGGAAAATCCATGGGGGAAAAAAAATCACATTAGCAAAGATTATGTCAATTACTTGTTGATGCTTGGATGGAAACATCCCAGACCAAGTGTTCATTCTGTTTGTAGATGTTCAACATATTGCCAATATATTGCTGCATATGTTACAGTGATTCCTAGCTGTTGTTTTTGTTGGTGTTGAAATGTTATCAGGTAAAATTGCTACTCAAAAAGCTTCAGATGTAGATCAATATAAAAAATATGTTATTAAAAAGCATTCCAACAAACAAAGGAAACTAGTCACTCTACTACTTCAAAATTGTTTCCCTGCAACATACAAGAAACCAGCTTACCCGATGATGCATTTCCTAGTGTCGTAATCCTACAGTGTCCAACCGACAGACCCTTCTCGCAGATCCACTGGAGCTGGACATAACAAATACATACCTCAGATTAATGTAAAGACCCATTGTGCTTTCTAGCTTGTCAATCATCATCTATGTGTGGAAGTGAGGCTTTTCCAGTAGGCTCACCTTGGATTTGTCTGGATAAAGGAAACAGTACGACTCAGTCAGCTCCTGGTCGGTCCGCCCCTCCTGCTTCATCTCTCTCCGCTTCTCAATGAACTGGCACGCAAAGGCAGGAGACAGCAAATGAGAAATGGCATTTTGAACATCACAAACTCAAGAGTGTGTGACTCGGGAGATGTCTGTGTAGATTCTCAGTCAACCAGGTCATGGTAATCCAAACAATGGATCTTCTACCAGTTATTTTTTTTAATGATAACTCTTATGATAACTTGGGACATCACAAGTTGAAAGGATCTTTTGGAGTCAAAGCACTGCTGAGATGTTTTGAAACTTGATTTGTGATTTAAACTGTATGTTCTGTTCTGCTTTATTTTAATACAGGAAGACAGTCACCAACCTCCTTCTCAAGCAGCTCATTGTGAATTAGCCTGGCCTTGCAGTAGGAGAAGGTTCCCCGTGATGATGAGTCCAGATAAAATGAGGAGACGATCTTCACAAGGTCCTCAAACTCCCGACTGTCAGGGGGCAGAAAGTTGTACAAGCCTGCACACACAGAGGTGAATAGGTGGGTTAGCGTATAGTACCTGCAACATAGAGAAACATGTGATTGTGCAGAGGAGGATCACAGCAAAAAGGAGCATATGAAACAGAAATGGAAATTAATGTTAACACACAGGCTACATCAAACTAATCGTTGACCTCTTACATAAACTAAAAGATAATTCAACATTAGGATTTCAAGTGTAAGTGCATTATTCTTTCTTAAAACAAAATGTGTGACCTGCGTTCAGAGTGTTCAAGTCACATTTGATCACATAAAAGGCAATAGGTACTGGAAAAAGCGACGTGAACTGAGTGCAGCTATGTCTCACATATTTTCCATCTGCTATAGCAACAACATGAGAGAGCGAAATGTATTTGGGGAGTAAAGTGGTTGTTAGGATTGTGGGGGGGAAATGATCAGCAATATTAACTATGATTCCTTTGCATCAAGGAACTGCTGCACAGGTGACCAAACCTCACATCTCCCTTTATTTACATAAGGTTTATCATGTCAATCCAAACTCATGCAAAGAACTGAAACCACCACTAGCTGACTGCAGGTATCCTGGATGGAGCATCATCAGGCTCGAGCTGCAGGGTGGCTGGTAGTAAACATGAAGTCTAGAGACAGGTCAGTGGAGATCACACACATCCAAGTCTGCCTGACAGCTGTCATGTTAAATAATAAGCCATTTTATACATCACTTATGCAACCTAATGGGGGGGGGGGGGGGTTGT
>OMNN01000104.1:0-30870 GCA_900302755.1 Chromis chromis | reverse complement strand
GGGGGGGGGGGGAGTTGAGAACAGTGCAAGCATGGCTGCTTATGAGAGGCCACTTCATCTCAGCTTTGCATATGTGCAAATAATTGGTGTTTCACAGCAACAACCACTGTCCATTGAACACTTTGCTAAGGGATATTTGGAGCTCTCTGAACGATGGGGCCAGGATGTAGGAGGCTGCACAGAGGAATGCTCTGAGGGTTGCTGAGGAGATGTGTAACAGGGATGCTCTCAAATACCAGTGACATCAGGTTGGGGCAAGGGATGGGCCACCCCACACAGAGATCATTAAATGTGCCATGGTGCTGTGAGAAGAGTTTGGATGGACGGGTGGGGTGCATAAATCCATGCCCTTCACTGAGGTCACACAGACACCCACATGTTGTCAGGTGATGCCTGCTGGACACCCATGACTCCAGCTGCAGAATTCAGTCACACTACGGTCCCCGTGAAAAGGTGAAGACCCCCAAACAAGGTGGGCTTCCAGTTGGACAGTCCTCAAAGTGCCGCTTTCCCAGCAATGTTGCTGCTAACTTGGACACCTGAGCCTGACTACCAAAGCCAAACACCGCTACACCACTTAGGCCCATCCATGTGCTCACACAGTAGGACGATAATCTCATTTAAACCCGGAGTGTCGCCCAGCATTTTGGTAAACTCGTTAAACTAGCAAAAGGCAGCCAGCTAGCTAGCAGGCTAGCAACATGCAGCAGCAGAATTATGAAAGACAGGACAGGCTCTGTTCAAAATAGCAGCGATATGGCACCACCTTTCCGTTCTCTTATCTTCCTCGGGATTTGGAAATTTCTCCGTGGCAGCTCTTCGCTCGACCTCTGGGCGGGCAAAGGAGAGCTGCTAATGCTCCGGGCGTCCGGCTGCACGCTCCTCCGCCGCTCAGGGGCTTCTTGTTCGGGCATTACACCGTCTCCACATCCAGGCTGATCGCCATTTTGGTTGGCTGTGGCCGAGGTGGCGGCTGAATTCTTCTGGGGTTCGCCGCCCTCCGGCTGCAGATCGTCCGCCTCGGCGCATTCTGGGTCCCTTTTTCCCACCGCGCTGGGGTTCAGGGCCATTTTCGGGCTCCGTGCACGTATTGAGGGCAATGTAGCTCTGACGATTACGGCGCCGCTTCACACACACTCTCTCCTCCTCACCCAGCCTCCGCCATTGTGAAAATGACGTACACGTTCTTCTCCACCACTGCAAAACGCTGCCGTCACTGTTTACATACGAGCAAATCCGCGCCACCCAGCGGCCGCGACGGGAACTACAGGGACAGCAGGAGTGATGGATGGACATGATGTGAAAGTAGAAATAGAGCCCACATTTAACAACATACAGTAAAATTGAGATGTAGGATGCAGCCAAGGACGTGAAATACTTCCATGAAACCACGGATTTCCTATACATGATTACATTACGCGTACTGATACACTCTTTATTTTTCAGAAGACATATTTCCTTCACACAGAGAAGGGTTGCCGATAACTACTGACATACACACCCAAAACCTTGCAGGTGGAAGCAACCTATAGAACAATCCCACAGTTGTAATACTCCATTCCACCACCAGATGATGACAAAGAAGCAGTGCATCTTTCCATTATTTGTCTTCTTTCAATATTTTTCCCCCCCTATAACAAAGAGTAAACATTTACTTGAGGTAATGACACGTTTTAAAGTAAGAACTCTAAAGGACATGTTTTTTTTTGTGCAAATAATATTGCAAAGCTTAGCAAAAAATTAAATGCAGCATGCAAAGAGTTAGGGTTAGTGGTGGCCTAGTGTTTTGTGAAGCGAACTTGTAACCGGTGGGTTGCTGGTTCGAGTCCCCGGACTGGCAAGAGATTGAGGTGTGCAACTGAGAGCGACTGCTTGTTCCAGTCACCACCACTGTAGGCCCCTGTTCAAGGCCCTTAACTTTGAATAGGATGGGTCAAATGCAGAGGAGGGATCAATAAAGGTTAGATTATTATCAAATTGACTTATTTTCTGAGTAAATTGTTACTGTGGTTAGAAGAGGGTTCAAATTAACCAATTGTGCATAAAAGGTTTATGAGCTGTTCAAATGGTGCCAAATTATCCACCATTGACTAAACCCACAACCTAGTCCACTGTGGCTTTAGAGGACAATGATTGCATAGTGTGACATACATTTCTTTGATCAGTGACAATAAAAGGCAACCTTAAAATGCAGCTTTATTCAAATGACACAATGCCACAGATGAGGAGAAAAGGATAAAAAGGGGTATGCTGGATGCTGGTATAACAGTTAGGTGTCCACAACTTCACCATTTGTTATCTAAGAAATGGTTTCAGACAGCACGGTACGACAGACAATCTGTCGCATGAGACAAAGTGACATTATGTGATCCTGTCCCCGAAAATGTCCACCAGTTTAACCAAGCTGTTCGGGAATATTCAATCCAATCTAATCCAATATGGTGCATACTTGGTTGTTTAATGATTGCCTTTCTGTTGTAGACATGCTGTGTGTTGTATGTTTTTTTTTTTAATGGTTAGAACTTGCTAAATTATTACATGCTCCATTTATATTTTTGTTCAGTAAACATAAAACATGGAATTTTCAAAACACATAACACAAGGCAAAAAGCTAACAGATACTTGTTTGTCTCTATATAACAGTGTCATCTGTGAGTGTGTTTGCATCAGGGGGTAACCATGCTGCCTCTGCTGTAAACATCAAACTCCTTGTAGCGTAGATAATCTTTCAGCCTGGGAGGAAGGGGAAGGAAGCTGATAAAAACTGGGGTTCTCAACCGCAGACGGCTGAGATGCTCCCTTATCCGCAACCGACACAGGTGCTTCAGGCTCCGTGCATTTCCTGAGAGGCAAAAAAGTGAGTCAAGTCAATGAGCGCATGTAAACTTTTTTTGATTGGTGACACAAAAAAAAGTCTTACAACAGCTCTTACTTTGGAGTTCACAAATTTCTGGCCACTGTTTCTCCTCCTGCAAGGTGTCCTTAAGTTTGGTGCAGAAGGAGACGTGGTCGGTGTAGTCGAGCATGATGCGCACCACCTGGGCCGATATGTGCTTTAGCCAGGACACTGTTATCACCTCACAGAACTAGAAAGGGACAAAGACAGACACATGGCAGTCAATGAAGATCCTTAAAGGAAAGCATTACTCCATTGATCCTTGCATTTTTTTTCTCAGACAAGCTTGGCCTCACCACCATATCTTTGATGACTGCAGTCGTCCAAGGAGCATAGTCATGTGAACAGTCCCCATAAGGGCAGTCAAAGCAGCGCTTGACATCATATCCATGGTTCAGGATCATTCTCAGCATGACCTCGTCCTTCAAAGCGTACTGCAGGGCCGAGGGGAAGTGAGTGGTGTTGATGCGGGAGTAGTAGTTGACATTTGCCCCAAACTTCAGCAAAGTGTTGATCATTTCATAGTTGCCCTGTCTAAGAGCCACCTGTAGACAGTTGACTGGATCCTGGTTCACCATTGCCCCAGCCTCTAACAGCAAGCGGGTGCACTGAAGGTCATTGTTGGACACAGCAAAAAAGAGGGCAGACCTACGCTCGTCGTCGTAGCTGCGGCGCACCCTGGGGTGCAGCATGAAGTTTGGGTCGTAGCCAGCTTTGAGCAGTAACTCCACACATTGAGCATGTCCCCCAGCAGCTGCAGAATGGAGCGGACTCATCCCACTTTCCTTTACAGTGTGAAGCTTAGTCACTGGGATGAGGTGCTCCAGTGCCCTGTCAAGGAGGAGATTTTATGTAAGAACATGGCATTAGGTAAAATTCTATTTGAAAAGTGGGTAAAATAAAAGATATATTCCTCACAGTCTGTGTCCGTGGTATGCCACACGGTGAATTGGCAGGTGTCCATTGTAAAGAGGGAGGTTGGGATCTGCTCCATGATCCAGCAGCAGAGATATTAGGTCAGGGTTCCCTGATGCTGCTGCATCAAACAAAATAGTACCTGTCTCTGATTCACACCACACATAGGCTCCTGCAAAATGAATACAGGCATTATAAGAATTTACATTTAATAGGAGGTATGCTATATTTATTGCGTTGTCTTTCTCTCTCTGCAGCTAAGGATAAAATCTCTTGTGGTATTACAGTATTGCAAAACAATCCTGGACCAAGATGAAGGCACATCTTTTCTGTGTGACTGATGTGTGTAAACTCTATGTTGTGCATCACCTACATGAGAAAATTCAAGAGGTTATTGACCTTTCTGTAACAGAACCTCCACCACGCTGAGATGTCCATTCTGTGCAGCCAGAGCTAGTGGAGTTTTCTTCTTAATGTCACATGCGTTTGGGTTGGCACCAGACTCCAGGAGCAGATAGACAAAGTTCTCCAAACCTAAAAAGGCAGACTCATGTAGCGCTGTCCTGTCTAGTGGTCCTGTTTGGTCTATTTTGGCGTCGTAACGAATCAGTAGTGTGGCCAAGTCATACTGGTCATTCAGAATGGCTACAAGAAAAGGAGGAGAAGAGAAAAGAATTAGAATGTGTCACAAATGTTTAGGTGTCAGTAAACTGAAATGTATTCTGCATTTAGGTGGACTTAATGTCAGCTACCTGCCACTAATGGAGAATCCTGCTCATCGTTCTGGATATCAGGGCTACAACCATTCTGTAAGAGGAATGTAGCGTTCTCTCTGAGTCCATGGACCACAGCCAGAAATAGTGGCGTCTCACCCTTTAGAGTACGACACTCAGCTGCACCCGGGGGTGATGCTGGAAAACAAGCATCCAGGAATTGGTGAGTTTTAAGAGAAGTCTGTACGGTCAAACATCACAGCCACACCAACCTGAGAAGATAATCTCTAGTATGTTTTTGTTCTCCTGCACTGCGGCTTCATGCAGGGGGATCCATCCTCGTTCATCGACTCTGGAGAAACACTCCGGTTGCTCTGCGAGTCTGTTCAGTGCAACCTCATCACCTAAATATGAAGACAGGACACCACATCAGAACTTGGCAACATGCGTGATTGTCTGAATTGTCGCTGAGAGGTTAAAAAACATCAGCTTACCCTCCTTGATTGCTTGAAAAATCTCATCCGGGTCTTCACTGGGTTTCAGATCACTATCAAGAATAATTGCATAAAACAAGAATTCACACAATAAACAAGAGGTACACGATGTAAAGAAGAAGATATATTAATACTAGGGTGATAGAGATTAACCTTGGATTCAATCCTTTGAGTTTTCTATATTGCATCAGACTTTGCTCAATTATATATTGCGTTGCCTCATCTTCATCCAGGTCATCCTCCGACTGATAAAAGTCATCTTCCGTTTCTGTGCTCATCTGTTAATCCGAAGAGTCAATGCAGAAGTTGCTGCTCTGAACAGACACGGGCACGAGGTAAACATGACCATTAAATGTGGGAACTCGCACACCACTTGCAGCCCTGAATACCAACTACAGCACAGCACAGTGCAGCATGCAATAGAAGCAGTCCGGTTTATTCTTGCTATAAGTTTAGTCACACCAAAATGCATTCAGGTTACTGAATCTAATAATTCCAGTCAGCTCAAGGTTTTGTCCAATAACTATTTACAGTAGAATTTACGGTATTTTTTGCTCAGCATGGCCAAAAGAAAAGAAAAACATGGAGATTCACCGTGCGCAAATCATTTCCGTGAGCATGTCTTAACCATTAATCTTAAGGTAGCAGAGAAAATGCCATAAAGACCACCTGGGCTACCACAAGACATTTGAAATTCAACCACACAGCATGGAAGTTCAAATGCTACAAGTAATACTAACAGGCTATAGCTCAACAAATGGCTATACCACAACTGCAATGACCTTTAAACTAATCAATTACTGTTCTTAACTAAATGAAATATTTCTTCATTCTGTCATTTTTACCTGAAGTCAAATGGCTGTGCTCTCTGAGTACTTTCTACACCAGTAAAGCCAGTGCGCTCCTCAGTACCCACACATACTGGTGCTATTTATATTCCCCCTACTATAAATATCAGAGCACGGGTCTTTACAACCAACCTTAGCTTTGACCCACTGAGCACTGCAGCAACTGCCACTGTCAACACGTAAACACTCACAACACAGGATTCATTGTTAAAAGATAAATAAATAATAGAATTTAATCACTTTGCCAGCAACAAACATTAAATATATGAAAAATGGTATTATGCACAATATGCTACCATCTAAAATCTAAATTACTAATCATTATTGCCCTTGTTGTTGCAGTTTTAAATTCTTATATGACATAAGTCACATAGATGATGTTTGAATAAAATTCTCTTTGTGCTACTGTAAATATTTAATCAGTGAACATTCACAAGAATTTTTTTTTTAATCCATATTGTTGCTGGACATTAATGGCCTGTAAGGTATACACAAGTCTGTGGACAGTATCAGTTCGCAGTGACGCAACAAGAGATCAGCAGGTGACACTGGGAGAGACAAAACCACCAACAGTTACAGGATGTTTACACTAACAAATGGGCATCTACACAATCAAGCGTTTCTTGCAAAACTCGTTTGGTTGCATTAATGCTCCTCCCCTCGAGTTTTCCTTGTTTTCATTACAAGCCATGTTTTTAAGTGTAGGAAGCCCTTTTTTTTAGAATGATAATTCCATTTGGCTTGTGGCTTCTTTTCTGTCACAGTACTTGAGTGTAAATGCAATCAAAACGTCATGTTTAAAGTTTAACCAATATAGCCAGTCTGATGCTTGAAAATGATTAAGACATGCTATTAAAAACCTGCTGTGCTGATTTTATTGTTTAATTGATTGTAAAAACCCTTCCATCCTTTGAGTATTTAAGGAATAATTGCTGTGCACAGTCATTATGTACAGCAAACTTACATGGAGAATAAACATGAGTCAAAAAAAGAAGATGCATGCAATATGCTTCAAAAAGTCTTGTTAAATTAGAATCAATGTTGTGTTTTTTTTATTTACATTTTTTAAAATCTTGGAATCAACTCAATGTAAAGTTACTGAGGACTGAGAGGTTCATAGTGTCATTCTTTTCTAGTGCATCTGATGCAGATTGTATTTTAGTATCTTTCAGTTTCACATCTTTTGGAGAAATCATTCTAACTATGTATTTTGAGGTAGCTGCAGGACAAACTGAAAATGGTATCATGCACCATTCTATGAAAGTTTCACGCTATCCAAATCCACCATCCATCAATAGTTTAAAAACACATACTCCACAATTGGTCAAGACATCATGTTTCATTTTGCATTGTAAAAGAATACAGAGTTGAAAAACAGCATCAAAATCTGCCACAGTAAAGCCTTTAAGTCTCGAGGGGTGTGTTAGCTGATCTCAGTCATCAAGCTGGCAGAGCAGGGCAACACCGCGCTTAATCCAATGTTGCGGGCGCTTGTCGATGGGCAACATCATGGATATGACAAAATTGGTGGAGTGGCCTGTGGTAGACAGGGTGCCTTTTCTCTCACTGGTCTTGTAGAGAGGGCAAACATACAGTTTCTGAGGCTGATCATTGCTCTTCTTTTCAGCTGTGTGGGAGAAACAAAGAAAATGTCAAGTGATCAGCTGAGAAAATAGAGAGGTATTAAAAAAATTAGACATAAAACAATAATGTAGTGGAGAAGACACCTTACATTTATTTGGCATGAATGACGTGTTTCATCTGTGATAGAGTTGAAATGGCAGTGTACAAAGTGAGGTAATACTTACTTGGTTTTATCCACATGATGGGCATCAAGTCAAATAGGACTTTGGGGTGCTGCTCAGCCAGAACACCACTGATGATAGAGAGACAAACAAAAGCTTATCATGTATCCCTGCATTTCACTAGTGGTGGAAGAAGTGCAAATATCACACTATGAAAATGTTCAAAAATCTCCTTTATTACTAAGGGTCACATTAAAATGTATAAATGTAGTGCTGTACAAAGTAATATTATAAATATTTCTTTCTAAAATGGAGTGGAGTATATAGTAGCATTAAATAGAAATACTCATGTAAAGTACCTCAAATGTACATGAGTACAGTACAGTAAATGTTCACAGTTACTGTCTGGCACTGATTATCGTAAAGTAATAGCCATAGTCATTATTGTAAATCCCAGCTATAAACATCTACCTTCCTTTGTCCCATCGAGCTCCATCCAGAAACAATCCATTAATGTAAACGCCATCCTCAGGCGCTGTGTCTGACCCATCAATGGGAAGAACCTGTAAGATAAAATCATGAAACAAAACCACAGGTCAGACCTTAGTGCTATTAGGAAGAACTTTGAAGCCAGAGGGATTAGTATGAGTGCTACTTCAGACCTCAAAATCAAAGCCTAGCAGGTCAATGGGGACCTGGTATTTCCTGGCGTAGTTCTGCATAGCCCCAGTTAGGAAGGCTTGTGTGAAGAAGAACCCAGACAGCCAGAACACATTGGGCTTACTGGTGTCATACCAAACCTATGGGCACACAAAGTAAAAGTAGAACATGAAAGTGGAGTGAAAACTCAACAAAGATTCTATACATGCATAGTCAAAATCAGTAGTGCCCCTCTCATTTGAGCGATCTTTGTCAACTAGTCTTACTTGCAAAAACTTGAGCCTTGAGAGAAAGTCGGTAATGTAACTGCCCAGGGGCTTCAGGCTTGGGTAAGAGCGCTTGGCCCATTTTTCTGGAACCTTCCCCACCATCAAACTGCCTGCAACCGCCTCAAGCTCTGCATCCATCACCACCAAGCCCTTAATAGCCTTCAACAGGTTCTGGAGACTCACACGAATCGTACTACACAACCTGAGAAAGCAAAAAAAACATCAGTTAGGTCACATAAAATGGTTGGTAATGTGCTGTATTGTTTAAAATTCTGCACTGAGCTGTTTGTTCATACACGTTGTATCGCTCCATCTCCTGGACGAGGACCGTGTTCATACTTTCTTCGTAGAGCACTGGGAACTTCAAGAGAGCTGCTTCTGTGTCAAAATTAGCTGGAAGCTGAGGGAACGAGGCAAATGTGCAAATTTACAGTGCAGTGCATACAGATAATGATCAAGAAACAAGAAACAAAAATTAGCACATTAGTTGAGAGCTGCAACTGTGCTGAGATAATTTGTATTTGCTTCCAAATAAGTAATAAAACTCTTTTTACACGTCACAAAAGATAAACACGTGACAGTCTGATCTGAAATAAAAGCATGTCTATATTTGTAGTGAGAGTCTACAGCAGCTTTACTGAGACACAGTCGTGCTCTGAGCTAAATGCTATTATCAGCTTGCTAGCATGTACACAATGACAGTGCTAAAATTATGACATTAAGCAGGTATAGTATTTACTCACTACTATATGGTAATATTTACTGATTAGCAATAAAGACAGGAATTATTTGTTTAGGTATTTAATCATGAACCACATCACCTTTCCTAGAACCATGTCACTTGCAAGGCTAAAAGCTGCTATATAAGGAGAAGCTTTAAAGATTTTATACCTTGGTAAGGATGTCATTCGCGATGTCGTACAGGGTGTTGTCGCTCCCGGAGGTAGCCCCTCCTTTAGCCCCTCCACCCTGAGTGAGCAGCAGTGAATCAAACAGCACTTTTGTCTGCTGCAAATCTTTAGAAATGTCTACATTTTCATGCATCCCAAACACCTCTGGGTGCTGACTGAATGGAAGTTCCTAGAAGACAACAAAGGTATTGCTACTTAGCTGGAAGTCATTATATAGAAACAGCAAACAAATATTTATTTATACTCTTTAAGTTTTCGTACCTTGATGAACAGAATGTAGTCATCATAGGCTGATTTAGGTGGAGCATAATATTCTCCACTAGGTGAGAAGGGGTAACGAAATGTCACAATGACGTCCTTGTTGTAGAAGTCAGCCAACATCGTCATCAGGAGCCGCCTATCCCAGTCATCTGTCACACGTCCACCATAGTTACACTCTCCGGTCAGATATGTTATGGCCTCCAACGGCACCTCATCATATTCATTCACAAATAGCTAGAGAGGAAAATAAATTAAATGCTGTTTAGATCTTTGTGATGGTAGAAACTCCACAACTGAGACACTTAATAAATACCTGTAGCTGTCTGATGCTTATACGGAGGTCAGACTCATTGAAGCCATAGGGAATATTCCAGCCCAGTGGACCGAACTTTTTCCTCTCCTGAACAAGAGCATGGAAGAAGCACAATCCGTAGAGGAGCTTCTCCCAAATCTAGGGGAAAAAACAACATTCACAGAACACCCTTTGTGTGACAGACCTATTAAAATTAAAACATGTGTACTCCTGTGGCACAGAGTTGAAGACAAAGTTCTTTCAAACTCACCATCTCCTTATTGGGACAGTTACTGAAAAAGTTTGGATCGGAAACAGGATCTGACAAGTACGATTGTAGCAGGTTGAGTCGGAGTCCTGTAGGAGGCTCATTTGTCATTTTTACCCCATTCTGCAGGATGGTCACTGGAAACTGATTTCAAAAGAGGTGTTTTTGGTTATACTTTATAGACTATAATCATTTTAATTCTCTATCTTACTGCTTTAAGCTGTGTATTTATACACATGTACTGAATGTAATGCACTGTGCTTGTACCTTGGATGAAGGGTAGCTAGTGAGCCAGAGGCGGAAGTCTTGGTGACATGTTGCAAGACTGAAGTTCTCACAGATTTTCTCTAGGGTGGACATCCAGGAAACGGCCAGGTGACAATTCTGCAAACACACCCATGTTCCATCCTGCATGGCTGTGGATATCATTTTAGCAGCGATGGGCCCTTGACCCTGACCCAGAGAGATCGACTGGAACATGGCACCACCCATGTTCTTGTCACTGGCAAACTTCAGTAAACCTGTAGAGGGATATTGTTATTTCTAATGATTTTCAGGCCCAGCATTATGTGCCCCCCTGATAATTGCCACTGGTACTGTAGGACTTACTGGCCATGGGATCAGCTCCTGGAGACAGCACAAACACAAGTGGGGTGGTGCAGTTGGAGTCCAGATAGCTTTTGCTCAGGTCAAAGGGAGGAGGCTGGACAAATCTCTTCCCCAGATTTCCGGTCACATATTTAGTCACAGCTGGTACTATCTTATCAGGCCGCAGACAGCGAACAATGATCATCTTCTGCAGGTCATTCAGTTTTTCAGACCATGGTGCAGGTAGAGCAACGTTGCACGGCTCTTTGCTGTCATAAATAGGCTTGAAGTCTCCTGGGCTCTTGATGAAAGCCTCTCTGTTGAGTAAATAACATTTCAATCCATTAGTTAAAATTGAATTATAATAAACTACAGGAGGGAAGGAGTAAATACATACAAGTAATAAAAACAAATTTTGATTGAATTATTAATGCTTTTTACTTTGTTCCTTGTAGGCCAGGCAGTTCACTGGCTCTGCAGATTTCATCCCAGCTCTTGTCCTGTAGCCAGCTGGGGTCAGGGTTAGCAATCGTGTTCTGCAGGCCCACTCCTCCAGTCAGTAAGAACATTAAATCAGAGTATTCTATCTCCTGTTTCGCTCTGAGAAGAAATATCAATAGAAGATAGCATTATATATGAAGTATATGTATAAAATAGCATATATTTGCATATGAGCATGTGGATAAAAGGAGAAAAATGCTTGTAACTTTAACACTTACAGGAGTAGATTGCAGCAAAGAAGGAATGAAAAGAGAAGTTTGTCCTTCTCAAACAGAGAACGACAGACGTTGCAGTACAGGTTATAGGTGAAATGATCAATTAGGAATTGAAGCCTCCTCTCCAGAATCTTGGACTTGTTACTGATGAATAAAAGGAAAAATACAAAGGGCTTCACATGAATACAGACCAACTAAAAGTGTATAATTCGACAGCAAAAGTTCATGTCAGATCAAACCATAGCTGAATCTTTGAATATTTCATGACTGAGCCCACACAAGCAACTAGTTAGTCCCTCCTTAGTAAAATATGTTTAGCATATAATGAGACATAATCATAAAGTTCACAAGTACTATTTTTAATATAATATTATTGCTCTAAACGGCTATTACAATCAAAGTCTCAGCAGATTGGCCTCAGTATTACTTCTTTTGGGATACACTCCATGTGCATCACTCACCTGTTTTGTATAGAGTTAATGTAGAGGTTGACAAACCAGCTGAGAGAGTACTGGTACATTGGGTCTATGTTGGTTAGATCAGCAATACTGAAGAACAGGATAGATGAGTGTTTGGCAATTGCTCTGTAACCCTCTCTGGACTCTGCTATCTTGATCTCTGTCTTCTCTGCAATCTTGGAAATAAATAAACAGTAGGAGGTTAGACTATAAAATATTAGACTCATCAAATTTTGAAATCAAGGTCCTATGTATTTTTTATGTATAGTTCACACCTGCTGCTTCTTGGTGATCTCATTGGACATGATCTTTGCAGAGTCTAGAATCTGAATGGCACTCTCATCCTCCAAAATATTTCCCTCAGAGGACTGCAGGGTCTCCAGGATCTTGTCCTCAATCTCCTTTAGTTGCCTCTTATTGTCAGCTGACTGCAGGATTAATGCATTTCTCTCCTCTTCCAGTTCTGGCCTGTAAAACACGTGAGGTAGAAACAAGTGAATGGTGTTGGGAGCAAGAAGACCTGTATATCAGATATTTCAATGTCATTCCAAAGTGGCCATTTCATAAATACTACCTCTCCTTAGCGACCACAATCCCCAGCAGCTGGTCCTCCAAGCCCTCTGGAGTGATCATGAAATTGAGTAGGGACACTTTGGTTGCCAGTTCTGGCAGGTAGTGGGGGTTCCTGAGCTTTGTGGTGATGTAGAAACGGAAATCAATGGAGTACTCAATCACACTCTCCCCAAGCCTGATGCAATCCACACCACCTAGGGGAAACAAGAAAGAAACTTAGAATTTTCACAGTTTTTAAATTCACAACCTACACGATCCTTTTAGCAGCTGTCTCACATTCACAGCACCTTGTTTGAAGGTTTGTTTGAGCAGCAGCGGTTCCAGAGAAGGATCCAGCTCTTCTCCTACATTTTCCAGCAGCAATGGTGTTCCAAACTGAATACAGTTTTCCAGAGTTCTCATGTAGTCCCCATCTGTTAACTTGATTACACTCAGGTTGTTATCTTTCTCGGAATTCTTTACCCACTTGTTGGCTTGACCCTGAGGATCAATCATCAAAGGCCTACAAAAACAAACACATTAAGGATTAAATTACTCCTGGTTCATGATTTATCTTACTCTTCTTTACATTTAACCAGAAACTACACCTTTTAGACGAATGTTTCAATAAAAGTTTCAAATTTTCATCAAAACTTTTCAGAAATACTCACCATCTACGTGAATTACTGACAATGACCCCATTGTCGATAGAGAAAGAGTCACTGGGAAGGCCTGCAATGTTCCAAGCCCTGATCTTAATAGGATCTCCCAGGGTTTTACTGAGAGAGAAGTCATCTGATGATGGAATGTTCTTAGACTAGCGATTGGGGTGGGTAAGAAAACAGATAATAGGCAATTACAAATTCTACGTTCAATGAAAGTGAGTACAGAAAAGGAGCAGAGGAAGACTGTTACTTGGCAGAATTTGGTCCATAACTTGGTGCAGTCCTGTCTGAAGCCAGCAGTGAAAGCCCCCAAGTACGCGATGACACCAGCAGAGATCAGAACATCTCCGGTCAAGTTGTCATACGTGTTCTGCAGGTCATCTGCTGCTTTAGACCATCTGAGGGCAGATTTGAATTTATTCAGTTACATAATATTATTGATTCAGCTGCAGAAAATAATAAACAAAGAATATTAAAAAGCATCATCATAACCTGGTCTTTTCTCCACCAAGGCCGCCAATGAGTTTTTCTGCCCTCTCCAGCTTTCTGGCACACAAATCCACCTGGAACTCCAACTGGGCCTTCTCCTCTGTTTTCTCCTCAAAAGTTTTCTGGAGGGCTGCCAAGCGGTCCTCAACCTCCTTTAATTCACCCCTTTTCTGGTCCAACAGGGCCATGGTAGCAGCTAGGGACTCCTGTGCCTCTGCGAGGTTGGCCTTCTTTGGGGCTACGACCTAAAAACAAAGAGAGTGGCTGAGAGTAAAGTGAAAGCAAGCATGCAGGTAATATTATCAGGAGCAGTTATAAGGAAAAGTCTGTAAAAAAAAAATCCAGTAACATTGCACCTTTGCCACCCTGTCATACACCTCCATTGCTTTGATCCATTTGCACAGGCCCTCCGCTGCAGAGGAGGCTTTTGCCACAACACTGGGGTCAAAGTCAGGATTAGTCATGTACTGACTACGGATTTTTTGCATCACAGGGACCTGCAATTCAAAGATAGATGAGTTAGACAACACAAAATATAAGTGTTTTTTTAAATAGTAATGTAATTTTCCTAGCACTCACAGGAATATTGTCTTTGTCATATTCTTTAAGATCTCGTAAAAAGTTCATATCACCCAGTAGCTTCTTGCTTGGACCCCAGTAGTCCATAACCTAAAAAAAAAAACAGAAAACATGTTACTCATTGTAATATTACTATATGTTGTTATACAGTGGAAATAAAATGTTTATGATGAGCTTTTGCAATTTTTTCAGGGGTTAAAATAAGTACCAGACAATAATGATTTCTTTGTAAGATATTTTTGCTCAGTCTAACCTTTTTTCCAGTCCCGGCTGGGTCAGTTATCTTATCTGGCTTTATATCCTTCATCACGCATACAGCTGACATCACCAGCTTCACCCCTGATGGTGGATTTTTCATCGACTTCACAATTGTTACATCAGAGGGCTGAAATAAAACAGACACCTCAGCTTACTTAACAGTCTAAATTGCAGTGACCTGAATGGCATAATTTGTTACAAAAAGTCAGTGTAGTTAAAGGGCGCATGCCTTTAAAGTGTCCAAAGCAGAGAGAGCAGCCTCCAGGGCTGGAATGGCCTCAGCCAAGTCACTCTCACACTCATTCTTCAGAGCCTGAGCCTCATTTGCTTTTACAGTTGCCGCCTCCTCATCAACACGCACAATTTTACTCTTGGCTTCCACCTCCACAGACTCCACTTCTATCACCTAAAAAGTAACAAAATACAAATTTACATTAAGTATAACTGTTTATATATACTGATATATACAGTATATACTCTATGGTTGATGTTGAGGCAGCATGAAGATATGAAATGTAATTCACCTTCATCATTTTGGTGTTGTCTATCTTTGCCTGTTCCAGTTTAGGTTGTAGGTCTACCAGTTCCTTCTTCATCTCACCCACCTACAGAAAGACATTGTTAGAGTAGGTTACAGCAAAGCTATGCTACTCTAGCAAAGCACCTCAGGTAACAGTGGTCATGCATATACCTGAGATTCAGCGAAGGCTAGTTTATCCAGACCGTTGGTGTACCTCTGTTTTGCATTCATGACAGCTTCTCTTTTCTGAGTGAGTAGTAGACGGAAAGCTGCAATCAGCTCCAGGTAGGATGTGGGTGTCACATAATTATGTCGACCTAGTTCAGAGAGGAATCTGCAGCAAAAACAACAGTATAGGTAAGAGCTTATACATGTACTTTAACCTTGAATATAGAAGATATAAATGCCATACCTCTGTGAGAGCTGTTTGACAGATGTATGGAATGTTTTGCAGATGGGTATGACCTCCTGCCTCTCCTTTTCACTCATTTCCAGTGACTCCAGGAATGAGTTGGCCACTCGCTCAAGCGCTTCCTCTGGCCATGGCTGTCAGGGCACAGAGAGAAAAAGATACTAAGTCAAAAACATAAGTCTAAATATCTCTTTCTGCCTTAAAATGGCTTAGATGTAACTTTGCATCATTGCTCCTTCTAGAATGCGCAGCTCTATGAAGTCCCCGCCTCTTACCTCTGTATTTAAATGCAAATATTATACAAATTATTGCCTTCTAATGATTATACTGTACCTGGTACCAGTCAATGGTACAGCAGTTAATAAGAGATGGAAATTGGCGCAGGCGATTTCGAAAGGCATCTCCAATTGGACTGAAGGCCACAACAATGTGTAGGTTCTCTCTACAGCGTGCCACGAAAAAGGCAAACAGGGTCAAAGGACTCAACTCCAGATTCTTATTACCAGCCTGGGCAATGGGACGTAAAGACTGGAGAAAGAAATATGAAGGATGAATTATCGCAAATATACATTAGTAGAGGCTTTATACAAGGTTTAAACTGTTTTATAAGGGTTTTTAATAACCTACCTCCATGATCTCTTGTTTCTCATCTATGGCAAACAGATTGGGCACCTCTCCTGTGTTCAAGACACTGTCCACATCCTCTAGAAAAGCCTCATCTTTGATCTGAGCATCAGTTACCAAAAACACTGTCTTCTGTCCTTTCACACCAGCATTTTTCAGCAGCATCTGGAATGCAGGGAGACATAATATTGTGACTATGTATGTTAAACATGTTTTAAAATGCTACCAAATCTAAGCAGAGACCAAAACAGTATAAAAGAAACACATGTAAGGCATCACAATAACAGGACATGAAATGCTTTCCTAAGCTATAAAGCCAACCTTGAGGTCATCTCTCCACTCAGTCATGCCGTAGCTCTTAGAGATCTCTGGCTGGAACATGGTCATGTGGGCCATAGATGTGGCCAGGCGCGTGATGGACTGGCGACCACTGCCTCCCACTCCCACTAGCAGGGCGTTGCCTCCTGGCTGCTTTAACACACGGCTGATACGGGACAGGTGCTCCAAGACATAGCTACATGAAGTAATTTATCACGTTTACATGCAGAGACATAGTTGTAAAAACACAATTCTATTAACTTACAAAAAGATCAAGTCAGTTGGTAGTACATTCACTCTTATTACAAGAAAAAGTCTATTAATCTAGTGAAATAACTAAAACAGTTTACCGAAAGATGACAAGGTTCATCCGATTCTTGTGCATCTGGTTGTACTCATCAAGACATGCCTCCACCACCTGAGCAAAGGTATCTATTGAGGGCACCTCGGTGTACAAGCGATCATCATCCTCCAACTCAGGGTTCATATAGTCACCAAACAGCAGATTTCGCATGTCTTCCTCAACCAGCTGAAAATGGATGAATAATAATGGCACAAATTCACACATACATTTTTGTGGTATTTTCTTAAATATGTTTAATATGCTAATAAAAAAAGATATTTAACATATTCAAATGTTTAGATCTCAGACTGCCAGAAGGTATTCCAAACCAGCTCTCACTAGCTGCATTTGCTGTTTAATATGACACTTATAAAGCATATGAAACTACAGTAGGGATAAGCAGGATAAGAAGCTTACTTTACTGTCTTGTTTCAGGTGATCAAAGACCTGGTCAAAGGACTCTCGGAAGTGATCTTTGAGGATGCTATTCATCAGCTTGTAGAGCCATGCTCGATCTTTGTCATCCACCAGGCGATCATAATAGACACGGAAGACCTCATGGACAAACAGCCGTATCATAGTGCGTTTGTTCTCCAGAGACTCCTTCTTCAGCAGCAGGCAACCTTGGATAACACGTGAGAAGTCCCGTAGGTTGAAGGTGTAGTGAGACTTGGCTGGAGTTGGAAGCAGGTTCTCCATTGCTTTCTTATACACCTTTGGAAAATAAAAATGTATAAACAAAGATTTAAAGCAATGGAAATGACAATTTGAAGATTTCATGTGATATCACTGTGTGTTCAGAGAACTTACTTCCATTGTGGCTGTCACTATTTGGTTGCCAACAGTGAAAAATTCAGGTGGGAATTCATTGTTTTTGAGATAGAAGGCCACAATGTTGGAGAAAATGCGAACCATGGTGTCATCACTGAAGGCATTAATGCTAAAAATGTTAAAATGCCGCAAGAAGCGAGATGTAACGGCATTCCTTCCGCCACCAGGGGGCCCCATAGCGGAGATGAGCTGGAGGTCGACAAGGGTGATCCTGGAGGTATCCTTCAGGTCGTACCTGACAGAGCATAACAGAAGAAGTCCGCCTGTTTAATGAACTCACTCTGGTTTATTTATTATGCCCCTCTTGTTTGAATATGAAATTGGCATCGAACAGTGAATAGATCATACCAGTTTCCATGGTCCATGTACTGTCGAAGAAGCTCCACAGGAGGCTGTGCTCCAAACTGTTCCAAAGCAGGCATGTTCATGTCATCTACAAAGATGACACACTTTTTTCCTATGGGGGCCCCAAACACCCCCTTCCTTCTCTTATCTAACCTGGACATGATGATATTCTGGAAGATGTAATAAAGACATTAATTAATCCTTCTTTGTTTGTTCAGATAATCACTCCTTCAATATATTCAAATCTGTTCATTGTGGAAATTTTGTACATTTAAAATGCTTTTGTCTACATATACAAGGATCTGTAAAAGAATCTGTGCAATATCAGTATTCTCTACTCGTGGAAGAGTCTGTGAAATATCAGTCCTTTTAATATCCACTTTTTCTATACAATAGTATACAAGTATATTTCTTGTTAATTTTAATTTTTTTCTACTGATGCCCCTACATTATTGCACTGTCCTCTTTGCTGCTGTAACACTGAGAGTTTCCCCCCACTGTGGGATTAATAAAGGCTTTTCTTATCTTATCTCTAATGTCACATTAAACAAGTAGTCTATCTATCTATGTACCTTCTTAGTAATCCAAACATTTATGCAAGGATAAACGTCAACCATGTTTTCCTAAATGCTGACCTGGGTTTGGTTTGCACTAGTGCGTGCTGAAAAGTTGACAAAGAAGGGTAGGTAACTATCTTTGTCCAGATTGTTCATCAGTTTCTCCTTCACATACAGTGACTTCCCAGTGCCAGTGGGACCAATGAACAGGGAAGGGCTGTGCAGTGAAATAAAACATGACATGATGATAACATTTAAAGGTTACATAATATAAAAACAGTATATATGACACATGTAGAAATGATTGTTAAGGCAATAATGCACTTTTGACATTTGAGTTGATCAATACTAACACTCCATAGCTGATGCAGAGGTCCATCAAGTAGGTGTAACGAACTGTGTCAATAGTAGGTACAATGATCTCTTGCACTTTGGTGTTTTTGTCCCCCAGGTTGACATTTTTAATGGCATCATTCCAGTGAAACCAGTGGCCTTTTCCTTTAAACTGTTGAAGAGATTAAAATATGATTTTCTGATTTGACACAAGTGAAATTCTTCTAAGTAATGTAATTACGCAATACCTCATAAAAATAGTCATAGACCAAGCCTTTCTCATCCATTGGACACTCCCATTTTCCCACTGTTTCTGGGATGAGATATTCTTTGTTTTTTCCTGAAACCATCGCACTGAAGAACTCACTGAACTTCTCTCTGCTGTCTGCGTCACAGCTGCCACCCACAGACCACACCAGGGAGAATGCGAAGGCTGCCTGCAAAAAGAAACAGAAGTGTCATACAGTTTCCCTGAAATAGAATGTGAAAATACAAAAACACTTGCATGGAGGTGCAATGCTTGTAAGGTGTGCATCCAGGTTAAAATATTAGTTCTAAAAGATTTCATCCTTTTACCATGATCCAGGTGCGAATATTTTTATCCCCACGTTCTGTCTTCACAGGTTCAGTGAGAAGCATCTCAAACAGTCGGCACAAGGACACCACAGTGTTACTGTCACTGGTGGAAACAACTTCCTGTATACAAAACCATAATCTAGCATGACAAAATATCTGTATTTTACATAGGATTACATGCACATTTCTAATTGTTCTACAGATGTTTGTGTCTAGATTGTTCGGTGGAACGGGTCACTTACTCTGCAGTGTTTACGCAGCATCTTGAGGGCAGGTGGCACCAGCCAGTGGAAGAGCTCCAGCAGCAGGGAGCGACTGTCAGGAGCCTGCAGAGCATCAGGAAGAGTGTTCATCCAGGAGATCACCAAGGGATTCCAGCCCAGCTGTGATGGTTCCATGTAGATCATACCACATCGACTGACTGTAGCAGGCTGCAGTGAGAGAAAATAACTCACAATATCCAAATAACCTGACAAAGTCAGTTTAATACTATCCAGTTACATCCTGACAATCAAGCTACAGTAGGTTCAGTCGATAAATGAATGTTATGAAGCATTCTGATTAATTATTACAGTTTAATTGATGCAAAATAGTGACTATTCAGCCAATGAACTAGTAAGTGTCACATTTTCAAATAGGATAATCAGAGAAAATTATTTAGTTAACTGCAAACACCTAACTTACAGAGGCCTGTGACAGATCCATTGCTTCAAAAATCAGACTCATCTGACTGGACATCTGAATGATCTCACCACTCATCAGGCACAACTGTGGAGGAAGATTGAAGCAAAAAGGAGCATACTCAAGCATGTGAAAAACAAAAAAAGAATAATATCAAACATTTAACTGTGTATTGTGTACCTTTTTGTTGTCATCTAGCACAGTGTTCATGCTCTCAATCCATAGTGTATCTATTGGACCATCAAACACCACCCATTTGCGGTCCGGTGTGTCAGCTGATGCAAACTCACGAAATGTGTTGGCAACAATCCCATCTGTCCACTAATGATGAGGAAAACCAAAATGTGAAAGAAAGGACAGATGGCCACCTGTTGTCCCAGGTGTACATTAATACAGTAAATACGCAGATCTTGTATATATCAATAAAAGATTCAAGAAATAGGTCTACCTCATGGGAAACTAGGTCAAACTGTCCAAAGAGCTGCCCCATGGTAATGGACTTTGGGTTCAATGTCCTGAAGATGACCTTCTCCTCCAGACTGTCCCCTCTCTCATTCATGAGGGTCAGAGCATCAGCTAGAACGTGTAGCACTTTTGTTTTTCCAGCAAAGGGCTCTCCCACCAACATGAACCTAAAAGAGAGCATCTTGATGCAATATTGTGTTTTACACATTCACTTCAAGCCATGTCCCAATCATGTGAAAGTGAAAAACATGGCAAGCAGGATATCAAATGGAAACCAAAATATAACATACCCATGTCTAACTATCATCATCTCATATGTCTGGATCATCTTTTGTAAGAAGACCTCTGTTGGCTGTACATTGTGATTTTTACAGCACTCTTCAGCAGCCTCTAGAAACAGCTAAGGATGAAGATAAGAAAAACACTGGTTACTAGATATAGCATAAAAAAGTAAGGGTATTGTGAGATTTAGAGCAAATGCATTAATAATGGCGTCAGCATATCTGACCTGATAGTCAGCCTGTGGAAGAGAGATGCCTGGGAACAAATCGCTGGTGATTCCATTGAACAATGGAATATCATGGGAGAGAAACTTGGGCTCATTAACATCCTTTATGGATCTCAGGAGCTGAATGTTACAACAGGAGGAAAAGGGTGAAAGGGTCAACAACTGCAAATTGATAAAAAATCCAGTTCACAATCAGGAAGTAGCGTTTAAAAACAAATGTTTAGCAAGTTCAATCATTTTAGCACATATACCAGAATGTCCTCATTCTCATCTGGATACTTGAGCTTGAGGTTTCCTGCAGCCACAAGCACTGCTTTGACAGCCCTCATGCCATAATCATAATGGAACTGAGAGGAGAGCTGTTCTGAACAAAGCCTGTAGGTCATCACTATCTTCACTGAGAGTGGTTTGGCATTGAGAAAGCCGTATGAATACAAAGAGATCTCTGCTATCAGTGCGTAGTTGGGGACCATCATGGCCACTGTTCGGAACAACACCTGCACAAAAAAAATTAAGAAAATTTTGTATTTTCAGTGTTAGATGGTGACACAGTTCTGAAATATGCTACAATATATAAAAGGGGTATTCAGTGCATTGGAGTGTGTAATTTAATATTGAAAATGAAAGATTTCTTAATTGCATAGATAATGCTATATACTCATAACTGACACTGTCTGATAAAATATTTTACTGGTAAAATACCTTGAGGTTGTCCGGCAGTTCTGAGCGTCCTGCATAGCCAGGGTTCATTGTTATGGACACAAAGCAGTTGGGATTGAGTTTGAGCATGGTTCCTTCGAAGTCAAAGTACTCCAGCTTCAGCTCGATGGCCCTCTGGATGCAGAGGACTTGCTGAGCCACTACAGACAGCACCTCCAGCTCAATACGGTTGAATTCATCAAAGCATGCCCACGCACCAGATGAAGCTAGACCTTTAAAAAACTATTAGAGAAAGTACATGAAAGCACATGTTAAAAATGTATGACATATATAAGTACATATAGCATGAGAATTAAAAATATTAATTTCAAATTTCTAGTAGATGTTACCTTTCCCATAGCAAGATAATCCAGTCCATCTGAACAGTTAAAGACCACACACTGTACAGCAAGAGCTTTTGCTAGATCCTTGGTGGTTTCAGTCTTCCCTGTTCCAGCTGGACCCTCAGGTGCACCACCCAAATTCAAGTAGAATGCTCCGATCTAAAACAGAAAAGAGGGCTTTGGAATTTAATGTTAAATAAAATATTTGACCACTTAATATTGCTCCAGTAAGAGAAAGGGACAAGTATTTATATTGAGTAGACTTAAAGATATAAGAAAAATAGGCTATTTGTGAGATAGTTTTACCAGGGTTCGGTAACATCTGTCAGTCAGAGGGGTGATGACCAGGCGAGGAGAGTTCCCCAGGTACTCATAGGCGTACTTAACATCACAGTTAATAATGCGAACACGAACATTGTCATTGCTCCAGTAGTAACGTAGCTGGGCTAGCCATTGGAAGTCAGTTTCATGTGACACACCTATTAAAAAATGGACAACATTGCAAACATTTTATCAGCTCCTGCTCTGATTGCTGTCCAGCACTTTGTTACAGTGATGAAATAATTTAGTGCTTTGAGGTACCTTTCTCAATAAGCTCCATGACTACATCTCTGGCATGGACATCGATTGTGACAAGTGCTCCCAAAGTAATCCGCGTTTGCTTGGGCAGCTTTCCCCTCACCAGCCCCACAATGTCATTCAGCTGACTCTGAAGTTGCTTATAGTAGTTCTTTAAACCCTTCAGAGAACAAAAACTCAATTACTATTTAAGTTTATTCCTGAGGTGATACTGGTATAATGTGATGCTAATTAAAAGAACAATTCAGGTCATCGGTTCAAGAGTGAGAAACATTACGACTTTGTACCACTATAGTATTAAAATTCATAAATTTTATTTAAATGGATTTAAATTTTTTGGTATTTTATACTTGACAACTGAATCTTTTCTATTTTGCAAAGTACTATACATCACTTTAATGAATTACACTGCAGGTATTTGAGAAGCAAAACAAACATTTTTAAAGAAAAATGCATAAAGACCCACATCAGCCCCTGCACTGATGGCCTCGTGAACCTCCAAAGTCCAGAAAATCTGTGAAGTGCAGAGCACCACCTGTCCAGGCCATTCCTTGACCCACTGGTTCCGAGCAGTCTGAGCGTAGGCCTGTTCACACAACCACACATAATCATACAGCTTTCTCCAACTTGCATTTCAATTCACATATAGCGGGAACCTCACATTGTACAAATATCATAATGTCACACAACATGATGGCATTGGAGCATAGTGCTGTTTATTATCTAAAGTACGAGGAACAGTGATCTCACCACTCTGGACCGGGCTACTACATCTCTGACACTGCGAAGCATCACATCCTCCACCTGAACCAGCCACTTCTCCACAGCTCCTTTGGCTTCAGAAGTGGAGATGTGCTGGATTAACGGAACACGCTCCCCTTCACTGCTATACATGGCCTGGGCAAGAACAATGTGCAGTTTAATACCACTTAATCAACACAACGTGTCATTTAAAAATAGCAATATGTGTCACTGCCTTGCCTGGATATCCAGATTAGGTAGGAAGTCCAGTTTAGAAATACCCTCAAAGCACTTCTTCAGATGCGGCTGCACTCGCAGTGGGTCCTTGGTCTCAGAGAGAATCTCCAACATTTCATCATTGGACAAGAAGAAGAACCTGGCAGCAGCATTAACAGCAAATATCAAAATCTGTGATATTCACAAAGAATTGGACTAAAAAATATGAAAAAAATTTTGTTTACCGAGGAAAAAAGAGACGTTTCTTCTCCAGGTAGGCATTTAAGCCCTTCATAATGTTATCAAGGAGGGCATTGGAATCTTGTAGTTTCTCGAGCAAACCAGGTAGCGAGGTTGCTGGCAGAATCTATGGTTACAAATCACAAGGTAACTCAAACAGTTTATGTTTCAGATTTTCTTTATTTCAAACTTTTGTTTTTGTTACCTTAGGGTCCTTCACACAGTGTCTCATGACCTCTCTCCAGTTTTTGTCAACAGTTTGGAAAAGTCGTCCCTCTTCTGGAATCTGCTGCATGATGTCCTGAGACGAGAAGATGGGCTCCAGGTAAAGCCACTGGGACTGCACCTTCAGCCACTCATCTATGGTGTCCTGGATACGAAGCAGACGCTCCTCCCATGACTAAGATCACAGAACAAACAGTTAAAACTTTGTAAAACTGAGATATAGGCAGAAAACAGCAATACTGAGCATTTCATCACTGTACAAATTAACTCTCTAAAACCTGAAGTTCACCTTGATTTCATTTTCAAAGGGTTTAATGAATGGCGAGCCTCTCATAGTCTGAGTCTTCACAATTTGGTCATTTAATATTGTCTGAATATCATCCAAGGCGGTCAAGATGGACACCCCAGACTCCCTGTAAGGTTGATGGTGGAAGGAAGTTTCATCCCAAACATGCATCATGACTTGCATGGCTTTTTCCAGGGAAAACTCCTGTAGAGAAATACAGTGTGCGCACAGAGCAATCAGCACACATTGTTACGACTTGTATAAACAAACACAAAATTTCGGGAGTTCTTACTTTACTAGCAGCAGCACTGATGGACTCAAATTCATCCAAGTAAGGAGTCAAGTTTTGTTTGAGAACTTTCTGTAGTGTTGTACCAGACTCAGGATTGAGGTTATACCCGACTTTCGCTGACATCTGGTCCCAGTGGCGGGCTCTAATACCTGGGTTGCACAAGATGGACACTAGAGGGATATGCTCCTGTTGGCACAAGCACATTCAACAAAATGGTTTAGCATCAACAAACAACACTTCACTTACCACAAGACTTCCTTCACGAACCTCCTTCAAATGATAGTTGTATTACCTTGAACTCTTTGATCTGCTCCATTATGGTGGAACACAGAGTTATGGTGGGGCTCTCCTGCTTCTTTGGATCATCCTCACCAGGTCGTCTCTTCGTCTTCCCAGAAATCTTCTCCATTTCTTGTGCGGCCTTATTCTGTTTCTGTTGGAAAAACTTAAGCATCTTGAAAATCTCCCGAAAGAATTCATCCACTTTAACTTCCATGCTCTCGCCATCTAGGTCCTGGAATGAACCATTCATCCATCTGTTCATAAAGGAAATGAAATGTTTTCAGGGATTTTTTTATGTACTGTATACACAATATCCATCAAATTGAAATCTGACCTGTTTTCTGTGCGCTGCCACTTCAGGACAAATCCAAACAGCTTCTGGTACGGTTCGATACTCTCCTTGATGACGTCAACCTCTGGGTAATTTGTTAGGTCCAATTTGTAGAAGGCCTCCTCTTTGTTAATTTGGACAATATTCTCTTCTGCCTCCTGGAGAAGTTTCTGGACTGATCTGATATCTGCAACATACTGTCCAAAAAGCGGTAACAGTTACATCTGTGGTGCAATCTAGACATTCCATCTGCATTCATAGACTTGTTTTCCTAGTAATTAGTGGATTGTCTAGTTTTTGACAAAAACTAGACAATCCACACTCATTATTGAGGCGTATTAAATATGTCAGGTGGAATTCCATGGAATTTGCACTCAAGTAATATAAAAATATTTGCATTTCATGTAACAGTATCACAAGAAAACCACACTGAAATTTGCTTTGTGATCACTACTTACTCTGTATTGCCACTGACAAATTTTAAGGCATACCTTAATATGATTTAAAGCCCTTCTAGCTTTTTGCAAAATGTGCTAATCAGCTTTCTTTCAGAGAGATTCAAGACAAGATCAATAGCTCTCTTGTAGCTTGCTTGCTTCCTACAAGCTCTAAAGCTAATATCTCGCATTTTATTATCATACAAAAACAGAACTATTTTGAATGCAGAAACGCTGACTTCCTTGGTCTTTAAAGATGCTGACAGGCAGATTTGGTCACCTTTGACCAGAATTATCTATCTACTTCCCTTAAGCTCGGCTAACCACAGGTTTCTGGCTTCAGCAGCATATTTACTGTATATTTACAGATGTGAGTATGGCACCAATTGTCTCATCTAACACTAAGCAAGAAAAGAAAAGAAAATTTCCCCAAAATGCTAAACTATTCCTTGAAGAAAATTGTAAAGTCCTAATACCTGCTGCATCATATCCAGCTCAGAGCAGTATGGGAACTCGTCTATCCTGCGTCCCAACTTTTCCAGCTGCACTATTAATCGTTCTCTCTTAGCAATCAGTTCTTGCTCCCCTTTCTTCTTGGCCTTCTGCCTCGCCTGGAAAATAACACAACTGTCCAGAATCAGACTGTTCATAAAAAACAACCATGCATTTTAAGCAAATGCAAAAGTCTTACCTCGTCATTGAGTTCAAATACATGAAGGATGTTTTTTGGCCAGAGAAAAACAGTTGAATTAAGCTCCAGATCTTCAGGCTCAATGATGTGGGCATTCAGGAGATAGTTAAGTCTGCAGTGGGCTTCCTGTCAGAACACAGTGCGGGTTCTCAGTTATGTCTATATTGATGTAAGATAATTTAAATCAAGACAAGACACAACAATTAGAGCCAATCATAAGAATATTCACCTTAATTTTTTCATTAAGTTCTGCAGAACCCTTTGTCTTAGTGAAATCTATGTATGCATCCATCTCAGCCATGTCTTCTGTATTCTCTGGGACTTTCAGAGCTTTCTCTCTGATGGTTTCAAACTCATTGCAGATCCTTTGCACAGGCACAGAAAAGATTAAAGATAAATTAAAAATATGACCATTTTCAACACAGAGGGAGAATTTTTTTATTTTTTTTTTAATGTTACAAGAAGTGACTTACTGTAGATTTTGCTCACGGTGGCTGGTGACCAGTTTCTTCAGAAGTATTTCAGCATAGGTTTTGGCTTTGTTGGCGAGCCCTTGTTTTAGCTCTTCACAGTCCAGGTGGACCATTGTGAAGCGGGCTTTGGACGGGAGACTGATAATCTCCTTTGACAGAGCACAAAACTCCTCCACTTGCTTTAAAATGCAGTGAGATTTCACCGTGACAGGTACAAAGTAAAACAAGGCAAGAATATTTATGCAACATATGCAGTATGAATTTAACGTTAGGTTGTGTTACCTTAGTGTACTCATCAAAAGAGTGTTCCTCTTCCATAAACTTCTTTACTTGAGCCTGTGCAGTTCCATTGACTAGCCAGTCATAGCTCTCAACTGCAAAATAAACAACAAAAGTCAGCAATCGACTGATTTAATAGCAATGAAGTGATGATAGGAAGTGACTGACTTATAGAACATCACCATAGCTCTGGAAATGTTTGTCAGGTTCCTCTAGATTTTTGCGCACAGCATCTCTCACAGTAACCCGAGCCTGAGCAAGGATGTGATTAGCCACCTTGGCATCCACAAATGAAGATGTGGTTTGTGCCAACCAAGACTGGACAGTCTGTACTTTCTGTGGATCAGTATCAAAGATATCAGTAGCAGCTCAAAATACACTTTTACATTAGAAATGTGCCATGAAGTAGTAACCTCACCTGCAGTGTATTTGTTATGGCATTAAGAATCTCAAAAACAGCAGATTCCAGATCTTGTAAGGTGGGGTAAATTTCCATCTTTTCATCATCAAATGTCAAAGCCATACGAAAGATAGGCAAGCAGTGGTGATTGGTTGGATCAAACACACTGGCAAACTCTTCTACACTTTTCTGAAGCAGGGATTTCAGCTAAGGAGGAAAAATATCTCTTAGTCGAAATGTGAATTCAAGTAATGTACATACAAATAATTTTAAATCACACATGCATGTAAATTTAAAAAGAAAATTCATGATAATTTAAAAAAACAAGCCAGCTTATCGGCTAAAAGCTAACTGCTCAAATAAAAAAATAATTATGGCAATCAAACGTCAATACAGGCAGTGGTGGCCTAGTGGTTTGTGAAGCGAACTTGTAACCGGTGGGCCGCCGGTTCAATCCCCCGGACTGGCAAGAGAGTTGATGTGGAAAGAGAGAGAGACCGCTTGTCACCACCACTGTGGGCCCCTGAGCAAGGCCCTTAACCCCTGACTGCTCCCCGGGCACTGCACCGCAGCAGCCCACTGCTCCTAGCTTGTATAGTTAAGGTTAACTTGAATAGGATGGGTCAAATGTAGAGAAGGAATTTCCCCAAGGGGATCAATAAAGGTTAGATTATTATTATTATTACTACTATACATGCATTTCATGAGATTACAGCATACAATTTTTCTTGACTAATTGACTTCCCTGCAGCAGCTATGAAGACATTGACCTTGACAACTTTGAATTGTGAAGGTTTTGTCTCTTTGATAGTCTTTTGATGCATGTCTCTAACACCTGGCCTGCTAAAAATACACTGTAAGAAATATTACATAATCAATACACTGAAGCACTGTTTTTGATGCCAATAATGACTATATTTCATTTAAATAACTTTAAATTGTTCATTATGGCACATCTCACCTGATTGGATATTAGGGTGGACGCACAGTTGTAGAAGGAATCCAGTTTCTGCTCTTTTACTCCGTTCAGTGTTTCTTTATTTGTTAATAAGTGGATGACTTTGGGAAACCAGGTATTCATGATGCGATCTTCTGTCCTCTTACACTCCACAGCCATTTTGTTCTGAAGGCTCTTACAGTCCACTGGCCCTGAAGCTCTGTACCAGTAGAAACAATTTAATTTAAATAAAAAATATTCATATGAGACACCTTCAGTATGTGCCTATTTGCCTACATGTTGGCTTTCCTTACCTGAATCCTGAAAAATCTACTAGGACCAGTGGAGAAAATGTTGCATAGCCAATATCCAACATAGTTGGCATTACAGGATGAAGAATGTGTAAATGTGTCTTTATGATCCTTCGGTTTCTGATGAAGCTACCATGCCATGGTGTGGAGAAATCAAGAATTCTGCAAAAGATCAAAAACACATTTTACACATGGGCATTAAAATAAATCAACTGCTATTTGGGTATTGAGCATAAATTATTTGTGCACATTGGATACTTACTCTGGTTGGGTTGCACTCTGTTTTTCTGAGCTCAGTCCTTCTGTCTGTGGATCATTTAATACTCTGCCTACTAAAGGGAGTAAATATGGCACAATGAGACATGGTTTACTTGTGATTTACATGTAGTGCTTATATAGCAGTGGTTCTCAACTTGTGGGTCGGGACCCAAAAGTGGGTTGTGAAGCCATTTTTAGAGGGTCGCAGAAGCATTTGTAAAAGAACTGGAGAAAGTTCAACAAGATGACTGAAAAACTAGACAACAAGCAGGAGAATGGCGTCACTAAACATCCATTCATTATTTTATGCAACTTTGCATTGAGCCAATTGGTAAATAAAATCTATTTATAACATTTTTTAAAAGCATCATCGCTTGAATATTAATGTGTAAAACCTTTGCACAGCACTGACATTCTTACAATACAAACAGCTGCCAATACCTGTGTGTTTGACCATCACACTGCGGAACTCGTCACTGACTTCCATGCAGAGCTCCTGTAGTAGTTTATTTGTCTCCGGGCTCTTGTTAAGTTTAGGTGGAACTCGGGTGACAATCGAGTCCAACCAGTGCTGCTGGATGGGAGCTAATGGGCGACTTTCTACGCACTGCCTCACGAACATGTAGTTCATCTGCAAATGGTGCAAAATTAATTAAGAGAGATGTAACAAATAGAAAAATAGGATCTCTTCACGTGTCAAGTTTAATACTGGAACTTAAACGTACCCTTCTTTTCCGCTCATCACTAAACATCTGTAAAGTAAATATTGAAATAAATCTCATTATATTGTGCAACAGTTCTATATTAATATTTGAATTTAAAATGTGTGCATAGATAGATAGATGTCATACAGAAGATGGAAAGTGTGGCTCTGGTGACAGGCTGCGCACAACTCTCCTCTCTTTGTTTTGTCTGTAATCCTCCATTACTCTGGAGACCCTGTAATAATTCAGTCAACAAACTGTCACATTGCAGGAAATCCAGTGGCCTAAATAATGATTAACTGCCAGAGTTCTTGCACAGGTGTTGTAGCTATAACTGAGGCGCTGAAAGAAAAACATGAAGGGAAAGCATACATTATATGAAGCTGCTTTTGTTGCACTTTGCTCCTCCTGTTCCTCAGCAGCTTCTTCTGAGCCGCTATCTTCTTCACTATCTCCTCCTTTGCTGCTATGGCATGTTCGACATCACTCAGCTGTTGCGCCCCTTCAATTGGGGGCAGGACGGGAAACTTTGGGAGGCCCTGCGCCGGTGTGGCTTTGTAAACATCCGGAGGGGTAGCCATGTCTGGCAAGAAGCCACCTAAAAAAACGTAGTCAAAAAGAAGTAGTCAAGTAACAGCCGTTGCAAGCTAGCTAACACTAGGCTAAAATCTAGTTACGGTACCTTAGTTGTCTGGCTTCATTTGAGCCTGAACAAGCTAACTTTACGCTGCAGTCGTTCTAAAAAGATAAATTAGCATTGGTTTACCTGTTTTGTCATCCAGTATCTTCACGCTTTCTTTAGCTGGTTTATAGCTGCTGAAAACTTGTTCAATTTAGCCGAAGGAAACTCCTGAGACTAAAGTTAGCAGCGTCGTTACCAAGGCAACAGTAAACATGATAGCAACGGGAGGAGGCTGGGTCTGTTGCTGCAAACTGAACTTTACTGTCGGAAATACAACAAAATTAAGAAAGGAGAAAAAGAAATAGACACGAAATTCTCATAATAAAATATATAAATACAGTAATAATAATAATAATAATAATTTGGTTTGGGG